>JAGDQP010016007.1:1670-41424 GCA_022664845.1 Lepisma saccharinum | reverse complement strand
AAGTTTTTCCTTCATTTCATTATTTTTATTACAGCGCTTGAAATACTCATTATCGTAGTGAGAAAAGATTAATGAAAAGTTTGCACCAAACGAGATCCGAACCTAAAACCTTTTGCTTTGTGAACCCCTCACAAAGGATAATAACGAAGGACATTTTAAGGCATAAGAGATGTATCTAATGTGTTACGTAACCTTCGACTCATGTTATCTCGTAACTGGCCGAATAGTGCGCCCTAGTATTTTCGTGTATTAATACCTGAAGGGTAAACTACTACAACACGAGTTACAAGACCGTCTCACTTCCTTGTTTATTTTCAAAGATAAAATTATTGTATTTGTGGTAACAGCACTATGGCTTACCCGTCCCCATGTGGGATGAGGTTGTACTGTGATTGGATGAAAGTTTTTTTTTTTTTTTTTTTTTTAGTCTGAAACATGGTTGGAAGTTTTGTTGTCTTTAATATGTTCTTTGATTCTGGTTTCGAGGATCCTTTTGATCATACGAATGTATGTATTATCACACTCGTAAAGAATTTCATAAACTCTTGTGCAGAATGTAGGTAATCAGTATAATAACCTCGGAACTTGGTGAACAATTTTACGATACTGTTTTGAGAGGTTGTAGTGCTTCCGTAATTTGGTAGTGAGATAAGTAATCGGAATTTCTTTCTTGCCTTCTTCTGTTCATATTCGTACTATCGTTTACTTGTTGGTTCCTGAGAATGTACGCAGTTGGATCCGAAACGTAGAATCTCTTCCGATTTTTTTTTTAAACCAAAAACAACACTGGCTAATGACACGTGAGAATATTGAACACACTTTGTCTATAAAAACGACCTACATGAAAATGTTGATAAGGAAAAGCGTAGGCATATTTCGCTAGATCCAACCCAGCATCATCAGGCGGTAAAATAAAATAAAAACTCTGTTTCAAACTATCATCTATAGGAGTCACAGCAAGGTTAAATAAGAACTGGAATTGAATGTTGGTCTTTAGGCATCTAAGGCTTAGCCCGGGAAAGGGTGGAGGGAAATGTTGATCGGGGCCTAAGTTGGAGGTACCATCCCGGCATTTGCCTAGCGTGACTGTGGAAAAACCTCAGTCAGGAAGGTCGGCCACTGGGATTAAACCCGTGACCTCCCGAATGCTAAACCAGTGCTCTACCACTGAGGCTCAGTCGCTCGGTAAATGGGAACTGGAGTTCTTTGGGGTATATAGAATTATTAATGAGAGTCGCAGTTTTTTTTTTTTTCTGATCTGTTTTTCCAGAGCTAAGTGAAGTGAAACACTAAATAATATCTACGCATTGAGGAGCAATATTATGAAAAACAGTACTTCCTATAGTGTCCACGTGCACAACATATTTTTTTTTCTCGCTAATTTTCACCTTCCGCGCTGGAAGGCATCTACAGGCGAACAACGATTATTGTATGGAATGTGTTTCTGTATGTATACGCGTATTAATATGAGACAGGGAAAATAAGAGAAAAAGTACTATTCCAACCATATTTGGCATAGTAAAGATCGTTTTGATATCTTGTACCGCTCCTGAGATATGGCCCAAAATCCATATGACTCTACAATTTACGTAATAGTAAGGAAAGGATTGGAAGCTTTCTACGTATTTCCACACCGTATCCTGATTCATAAATAATTATCTTTGGCCTCCAAGGCGTTTGTTAATAAGTGACTTCAAATTGGGGTTGCCATATGTCTCCCGTGTTTAAAACCACTTAGCTTCTGCCTTGATTACAACGATGCATTTATCAGTACTGTACTTTACTCGGTGAAATTTAACTTCCTTAGCTGGTTGCGTTACATGCTTGTATCAGCGTAGCTGAAGTCATTTTATTGCTTCAGTGGTGCTTATATTTTTAAGAAACTAGGAGCTTTATCTCAAAAATAATATTGAATTTTCTCGTTTCGAAGAAATAATTAATGTTTTGAAATTTACTTATGATTATTCAGCTTTTAATTTAGATGATTTTTATGAAGAATTATCGTCTCATATGAATTAATTACGTAATGCTAGATGCGGTAATCAAAACTATGATGTAATCTAAAAATGGGACAATTTTCTTTTTAATCTAAAAGTTAATTTAGGTGCTGTTCCACATATACTGATGTTGATTGATATCTTATGTTCTAAAAAGTCCTGATTCAAATGCATTCGTTGAGTTTTTTTTAACCAATTCTTAGAACCAAATGGCGTAATGGAAGGAATTCAAATGTTCAGCAACTCTGATAAAATCAGAAATTCAAGTTTTACTTAATTTTAGTCATAGATGTCAAGAGTTTCATTACTTGATCAGCGAACATGCAGCATGTACTGGCAAGTGCTAAAAGTGAAGTAAAATACGTATTACGGGTTTTAACGTAAAAAGCAAAATAAATAATATATACCTACTTAAAATACGTACCAATAATACGTTTCTGAGTGCTTCCTTGTTGTAACTCGTGACCTGTCGCGTATTGGCATTCTAGAAACCTGGCAACCCTACTTGGGAAAATTACACGCAGGCTGTACAAACGTTCTATAACGAGATATGTTCGTCTTTTTCCACATCATATCTTCCCAAATGTATTAAAATTTTTATATGGTGTTTCACAAGGGTCGACTCTTTTAACACCAATTCTTTTCCAAATTTACGTAAATGATGGATGTGTTTGTTGACGATACAAATATCCTAATTAGTGCTGACAAGTGTAAAGGTATTAACCAAATCGCTAAAGATGCAATTACACCAACGGGTTTTCCCAGAATAAATGAATACGTCGAAATCAGTCTTGTTCTTAAACTTCCGTTCTTCACGGAATAACAATAATTCTGACATACTTGAAAATGAAAAGATAACATTACGAAACTGAATTAAATTTCTTTTCAGTGTGGATACATAATAATCTCAGTTAAGATACACGTCACTGGCTTTTGACAGCACTTCATAACGTGGCAATATTTTGTCGGGGTAGTGCTTCGTTCGCAAAGCAAGTTCAGTTGTCACAGTTTCTAAAGAAAGTTAAACCACAGTGCTGTTACTGGCCATACAATTAATTTTATCTTATCCAAAGAAAGTTATAACGACATACGCTAAGTAACGAAACTTTTCAGAGATCTTAAAACTTATTATTCCCATGACTTTATATCTTTTACGTATTACTGTAAAGCAATTTGCTCGATCCGATTGTGAAATTCATCATTTGTACCACAAGAAACAAGAGGAGTCTTCAAATAGAACACTATCGCATTTCACTGTAGCAGCTATGCGGTTACCAGCTGTGAATTCACGTATTTGCATTTACATCTTCGATAAGTAGATGTTCGTGATGAAAATTGGCTTGATCTTGCCCAGGATAGAATCCTATTGCGAACGTTTGTTACTGCGGCGATGATCTTGCGAGTTCTGTAAGCCATAGAGTGAGTTAGGGTAAAAATACAGAGAGAAAGGTATGCACGTTATATTTTTAAATGCTATTTTCCAGAAGATTGAAACTAAATAATGACAATTGCAAGAATTTGTTAATAGTTTTATTGATGGCTAGAAAGTAATTGATATTGGACCTGATCAGACCAATTAGTTTACTGTCAGCTCTATACAAAATGTTCACCAAAGTTATTTTGAATCGTATTGAATGAGACTTAGATTTTAACCAGGGAAAGGAACAAGCCGGATTTCGTCGTGTATTTAGCATAATGGACCACATACAAGTATTGAATGAAATTATTTAAAGGACTAATGAATATGAACTTCTGGGAGTCATAGATTTTGGAAAAGCTTTCGATTCGTTCTCCTTGGCAGCAGTACTTAATTAAATCACTTGAGCATCAAGACATCGAAAGTGCATACATTAAATTACCACACAAAACATTTACTCGACTACCACATCTGTCATTAGACTACATCAAGAGAGTGAAAAATGTATAAAGTTGGAAAGGGGATAAGGAGGAAGATTCAGTTTCTCCAAAACTGTTTTCTGCGGTCCTGGAGAGAGAGTTCCAAAAGTTAAATTGGGATAAAGTTGGAAATGAAATCAATGGCAAATACCTTAATCACTTACGATTCGCTGATGTGCATCGCTGTTTGCTTTAAGTGCAGAACAACTACAAACCATAATGGAAGAACTGAGTAATGAGGGTTCGAAAATAGGCCTTAACATGAATTTAAGTAAAACAAAGGTCATGTACAATCAGCATGCTACAAAGAGGGAAATAAAGATTCACGAAGAGACAATAGGCATAGTTGATGAGTATGTTTACTTAGGGCAGCTCAAAACATCGAATGCCATCGAAAGTAATTGAAATCTATCGTCGGTTGATGGATGAAATAAATAGAAGATGTAAAATGGCGTGAAGTTCGTTTGCACACTTTATTTTCAAAAGTAAATTACGAATGTGTAAACATTTTAATCAATGTGTCTTACCTGTAATGAAGTACAGCTGTGAAACTTGGACACTGAATGCGCAAACGACTCAAAAATTAAGATTCACACAAAGAGAAATCGAAAGATGTATGCTAGGAATAACCAGGAGGGACAGGAAGACGAATGAATTCACGCATAAACAAAGGTAGAAGATATAATCGAGACTGCGAAGAAGATGAAGTGGAGATGGGCCGGTCACATAGCTAGACAAACAGATGGAAGATGAACGACAAATGAACTACATTGGGTTCCCAGAGAAATGAAACGACCAGATGCAAGATGGGTAGATGAAATCAAGCGTTTTTCAGGAGCTGCATGGATAAGGAAAACATCAGACCGAGATATGTGGAAAGAAAAGGGCTGAGTATGATGATGATGATACCTACAGTATAAAAGTACTGTGTTAGTTAAAAGTTGCTTATTTCTTGATTTTTGTAAGTTATGGGTTGGAGCTTTCCAGATAATCTATGCTCTAGTGTATATGAGTTTGTAGTAAGTGTGAAAACGGTAAATGCTATTTTTTTTAGTTTCTAAGTCACTAATCATTACTATGTGTTATATCTACGTTCATATCTACACTGATAGGTACATATGTATTAAATGTTATAGACATTCAAATACCATCTGACTTCTTGCTGGGCAACATAAAATATTCCATAGTAACTGCTCTCGTATGTTAAAAAATGACATTTTTATTACACAAGAAGCTGTTTTATGCTTGACTTCATATTTGTGCCATTCTCAAGATGGCCACCATAGGTCAGGTCATTCGACGATATACTGCGGTAGTGTTTGTCATAGTTAGGTTGGTTCTGATATTTTAATTTATTGTATATATATATATATATATAATTGACCAGGCGGTAACGTCGCGGATTTTGGGTTGGCAATAGGTAAGTACGAGGTTCGAACACCGCGGCCGACCATCCGGACTGAGGTATTCCAGGGTTCCTTCAGTTTCACTAGGCGAATGCCGCAATGATACTTTAAGGAAGCCCTGGCCGATACCTTCCCCATCCTGGCCTGAGTCAAAGATGCCTAAAGGTAGTAAATAAATTCAATTCACAATTATAATTGAGGAACAGCGTCCGGCCTTTCTATGGGTGACAGATCTCCGGAACTCTAGTAGATACCCATCCCAGTCCTAGACGCGAACTAAAGTTTTCTGTGTGTATGTGAAATTTCACTCTATTTGTTTAGATTCTCTTGAAGCATTAGAACAAACTTTAAATATCATCTTGAAAGGGGTAGCGCTGAACATTGCTACACCTCTTCTGCTCTGTTGTCTTCAAGCATACTCTTATTATATTATTTTGTTCTGTTAGCAGCTTGAAGTCAAAGATAAGAAGCATCCCAGTTTGGATTACCTTACTGAAGTATACTTTTTTACATTTTTTACCCATTTACGTAGTTTTACCTGTGGACGCGATTTTATTCGTTTACTTGTTTTAATCTTACCTATAGACAATGATGGTTCAACATCATAAACATATTAAGCATAAAAATAATTATGTGTGAATAGTACTTAATTGTTTCTTACATCCCTTAGTATTAATTTTATTAAGTAGGCATCGTAAATTTTCGCTATTACAGTAGTCTCTCATTTAACTGAATTTAATGAGACCAAGGCGTTTTCACAAAACTTGGTAATTGCATTTTTTTTTTTCGATTTTTAGGTTTTTAACATATTCGAATGGTTTTTCCTCAAGAGAATTGGTTTTTGGTTCACGTATTCCTTTCAAAGATTCTAATATGTGATAGTTTTATAAGAAAAGTGTCATCGTGACATGGATGTATTTTAAGAAACAGTTCTTACAAAGAAAACTGTTTTTGTAGAAACAGAATTTTGTGAAAACGCTCCTCATATGTACAATTTTAATTTGTACGTACATACTATGCGTAGGAATGAGAAAAATGAAATATATCTTACAGTACTCCTATTTCAAAATACTCTTTATTTGTGCAGTACTGTGGTGTATTTTTACGGAACATTGCAAGGAGTTTTTCAAATAATTCGTTCATAATTAAGAGTATAAATGAAATGTAGGATCTGCAAACTGCTACAATCAAATTTTTTTACTGCGTCATGATTTGGTTAATCGGGACTGAAGTTTATGTATTTATTTTCCATATGTTTCTGAAATTTATAAATGTTTTTCTTTCTCCAGTCAAGCGGTGAACTAGAAAATGATGAACACATTGCGAACATCGTTACAGGCCTGGTTACGATATCAGAGAAAATCGACCCCATTGCTTTCCCTGCAGGAGAGAAGTTCAGGAAGATATCAGGTATATAATCGGTTGTTTTTATGGTTTCTGCTGTAATGGTAATGAATCATTACTGTAGTGTCTGTAATACCTAATGTACGCTATTTCTAGAAGGTGGTAGGGTTGTTTTTTTTTGTATTATGTAATAAGTAATAAGATTCAGCTGTTACTCCAATTATAGCAGTAACTTTTTATTGCTTAACAAGAAAGAATTACTCAAAAGGGGATTGTTTTCCCAAAATTATGTACCCAATCGTAAAATTTCTTCTCCGAATAACTTTGGAACGAATGGACCGATTTGAGTCAGTTTGCCAAGGTGGGCCCAGCCCCAGTGGGTTTTTCGGGTTGGGCCCGTTTGAAAAAAAAAACGCTTTAAAAACCCAGTGTTTTTTTTAGTTGTTAAACAATCACGACTGTCATTTTAACTCTAGAATAATATTGGTATCTAAAATCTACAACTTTTTACCTTTGTGATAACGAAATACAAGGAATACTACAAATATTATCAATAATAATGGAAATTTTCAAACAGATGCCATATTGATATAGACTTTCTATTAATAGAAGCACAGAGCTAATCATGAAATCGCAACGGTTTTTTTTTTAAAAAAAAAGAAAGAAAAGCCTACACTATGGTTACACCGTCTGTTATGTACTGGTGGTTGGTGTGCCCCATGGCCAAGTGACACTGGGAAGGTTCAACGGCAATTCAGACCCTGTTTGGACCGCGGTGGCCTTGACAGAGCGCTCACCTCTGGTGCGTGGGTTTTCTCTGGGTTCTCTCGTTTCTTCCCACTTTCTTCATTCCACCAATTCTATCATCATCCATTCAGCCTGAGCCAAAATTGAGACTATCTTGAATGGGGTTCTTCCTCATTTTCATCAGCCTCACCTGTAAATGGCGGAATGTTGGGGCGTACAATTATCATGGGCTCTGAACCACGCCGCAGCTTGAATCCAGTGCTCATACCATGAAGTGAGGTAACCCCCCCCCCCCCCCCCCCCGCGCGCGCACATACACAAAACAAACCAACTAAAGCCTACAGATTTCACAGTAGTGACACATCGTCAGCAACTGGGTTCTATACACATCTTTACATTTACATGCATTCACACTTTATTTCTAAAATACAATAATTACTACTAGTAACTACAAAAAGTATAGAAAATTGAACTAAAATGCTCAATAACTTGCCTAATGTACTTCAACTTTTATCTAAACCCATATTAACGCTTTACATCATTAGGTAAACCACAAATAGCTATTTTCATAATGGGTACGAGTGATATTTTTCCGTCTCGGGCAATAATATTTTCATATTGCCTAATTTTTTTTTCTCTGTTTTTGTTGTAAATTTAAGTGGTAAAGTGCCACCTACGCAATATCCGCTTTTTCTGTTAGCGAATGGTGTTGTTCGAAAATAACTCTTACATTTTCTTCAACTGCTGCCTCGCTACAACTGTCAATGTCCGTAACCAAACCACGCACTATCAAAAAAATGTTCAACAGAAGACAAGATAAGTTCATCCAGATGGCTACAGCTGGTCATCCTCGCTCTTTTAGGTGACGATATACAGTTAAACCCTGGGCCCACTACTGGCAATTGTTTTTCTGTATATTATCAGAATCTTCAATCTGTGAAAAATAAACTTACGGATTGTGACATTCATTTGAACGAACTTGAGCAATGTGATTGCCTGGTTTTCACAGAGACTTGGCTTCATGATTTCGTGATGGATTCCGAGCTCCATCTGGCAGAACATTTCAGTATATATATATATATATATGGAGTAGACCGTAGTTCCCGTGGTGGTGGTGGTGTAATGATTTGTGCAAATATAAAGTGGGATAGTAAAATAAGAACTGACCTCCAGAGAAATTGTGAAATTTTATGGGTCGAAGTAATTATACCCAATCGACCAAAACAACGAGTTGGTTGCTGTTACAGACCATTAAAAAATTTCCCATTACCTGTCTTAGAATCTTGTCGGGACTCAATGTTGGCCGCAATTTCAAACGGTAATGCAACACTGTTTGGTGATTTTAATCTCTCCACAGACTGGCAAACATAATATGCGACTGGAAAGTAATGTAGACTATGCAGTCTCTACCTATACAGAACTTAATGTTGTTCCAAAATTGATTTTTTTCCCCTCCGATCATCATTCGCTAAGTGTGTTCTTCCCTAACAGCTCTCATACAAAGCAAGATGAACAGCTTCCTCAAGTACACTCTTACAGTGGAAGAAGGTACCATGGAATGAAATATGTCAAGTTCTTGATCTTTTTCCATGGTGTCTGCTCAAGTCAGGAACTGTAGACGACGCAGCAGACCTAGTTTCTAATGCTATGCAAGCCACGATGAAACACTTCATTCCAGTATTAAAGCAACACAGATCCTCAAAATACCCTCCTTGGTTCGATAGTGAAGCTAAACTGCTAAGGAACAGTAAATGCGCATGAAAATTGTGGAAAGACTTTCCAGTGATATCACGTACACACAATTCGCTAATATTGAACGACACTGTAAATTTATACTAAGAAAAAACATACTGTGAATATATAGAAAGGCTCACAACAGAGACTACAAGAAACCCTAAACTCTTCTGGTCAAAATAAAACACTGAACTGCTGAACAAGACTATACCTTTCGTAAAAAACAAATTACACTTAATGTTTCGACCTTCTAGCAAAGATCCTCATCAGACATACGCTCTTGTGTCTGATGTATCGTGTATGTCTGATGAGGATCTTTGCTAGAAGGTCGAAACGTTAGGTGTAATTTGTTTTTTACGAAAAGTATAGTCTTGTTCAGCAGTTCAGTGTTTTATTTTGATCTTAATTGCAAGACGTGCAACTATGTTTTGTTGTCAGTCTTCTGGTCACTGATCAATAGAAAAACAAAAAGCTCTTGCATTCCAATTGAAATATGCCATTATACTGTAAGTGCATCTGATGATGATAGAGCTAATCTTTTCAACAAGTACCTGTCAAACAGCTTCACTTCTCACTCAGTTCCTATCCATATACCTCCTTACTTGCTTTCTATTTGTTCTGACACTTTGTCTTCAATCAAAACGACTCCTGATGAAGTTTTGTCCCTTCTTTTATCTGTGCCAGAACGCAGATCTTTAGCTCCTGATAACTTACGACAATATTTCTACGCAATACAGCTAGCTAGCTCTCTCTCGCAACCTTTTACATGTCTGCTCAACCGTTGTTTCAGAGAAGGAACTTTCCCAACACTGGAAAAAAGCTAATATTACTCCTATACATAAATCAGGCTATATATATATATATATATATATATGTATATATATATATATATATACGTCAGCGTCTTCATAAGGCCAATTTCTTTACTATCACCTCTGTCAATAATATGTGAGAAAATAATGAAAGATCGTATCTATAAATTTACTGCCCCTCACATAAATCCTTTACAGCACGGTTTCTTACCCGGTAGATCTTGCGTGACCAATCTGTCTGCTCTACTCACTGATGCCATCCAATGCACCTCCAATAATTCACAATTAGATGTCTTATATTTCGACCTATCTAAGGCCTTTGATTCCATCAGTCATCCTTATCTCATCTATAAATTATCCACTAGGCTTAATATTCGTGACAAACTACTTCAACTATTAGAGAACTACCTTCATAGTAGGCAACAACGTGTAATAGTCTCTGGATCTTCTTCGAGCTTCATTTCGTTCTCTCTGGAGCCTTAAGCCTTCAAGATGACATATCTAAATTTGTTAACATGGTGCGATTTCTGGAATTTAAAGCTAAATCCTCAGAAATGTGCATCTTTTTTCTATTTCTGTGAAAAGAGAGAGACAATCCATCACTCATACCCCATTAAAAATATAAATGTAAAAGCTGTTTCTTCTTTCAGAGACCTTGGTGTTGTTGTTGACAGCAAGCTCACTTTTTCTGAACACATTACTCATATCACTCGAAGTGCTATGAGGAAACTAGGTTTGCAGTATCGCTTCACAGAAATTCGAAATGAGTCTGCGCTTAGCTTGTTTTACAAGTTCTGTGTGCCACCTACTATTGAATAGTGCTCGCCTATATGGTCCATGGCATGTCCCACGCATCTTACTAATCTAGAATCTGTTATAAATGTCTTTGTTGCTATAGTGAGAGCCAGAGTTCCCGAATTACGTGCGTTCTCTAATCCGGATTTAATGCAAATATTGAATATAAAATCACCTCGAGCTCGTTGCGACATTCGTGATCTTTTCTTGCATAAAATTGTTCGAGGCAATATTCAATGTGAGACCTTATTGACTTTCGTGTACCTATCAGACGAACACCTTAGCCCTCTTTTATGTAAACAAACCCAGAATAAACGTGGTTTAAAGGTCACGTATAAATAGGATAGCTAGGAAATATAATTGTCTCCCACAGCCATTTGATATTTTTGCCTCTGAAAGCACTTTTAGGACTCTCATAAACAAATTGTATTTGTAATTGTTATCTTGACGTTGTTGATATTTTTGTTGTTGTTAATTTCTGTTAATGTTTCTATCTAAAATAGCCAACGTGTGCTGTATTTTGAACTTATTCGCAAATAACTAAATAGAATCCGAAAAAAAAATGCCCGATAAAACATAAAAGAACTGGCTGGGCCCAGGTGGGCTGTTTTTTTTAAAAAAAATACTAGTTTTTTTCAAGCTCTGATTTCAGTACAGTTCTCAGTAAGTTACAGAAAAGTCACACTCTATTTAAGTTACAGGAAACTGGATATAAACTTTTTGCGCTGAGTGTACATTACTTGTTTTTCATAAATTCATCGTTTGTCGCATCTTCAAACTCTCGTTACTCAATTCTTGGAGCAAGCCGGGTAGCCGTGCGGTCTACGGCGGTAAGCCAACAACTCGAAGGTCCCGGGGTCCAGTCCCGGCATGAGTGTGGATTTTAATGGCTAAGGAACGAATCGTAACGGGTCGAAGTCCAAAGTTAACTAGACTGGCCCATATAAACATAAAGTTTACCAAAGTTATCAATTCTTGAATACTGGTTTGTAGTTTTGCATTTGAAACGAGTAGGATTATATATTTTTAAACAGGGAATCGAACGTAATTAAAGTATTCGCTATTAACTTTTATCCCAACCTGATGTCAGTTTCGATTTTTGTACACTTCTCCAGAGCCGTATTTTCTACGTATGTTTTGTAGCAATTTAATGTATTCACCTTCGACACCTTGCTATTCAAGTGTTCTAAGTACTGCTGCCAAAGAGACCGAATCGAAGTAAGTATTTTTTTCAAAATCGAGACAAAATGGAAGTTCATACTCATTACCTCTTACCACAACCTTATTCAAAACTTGTATGTGTAGGGTTCCCACCAACCCGGAAAAGTCATGGAATTTATTTTCAAAAATAAATATTTATTATAAAGTCAAATTTATTCATATTTTACAAACCATGTTTCGATTAAAACTGTGTTGTTTGAAGTTGTATCTATACATTGAAAAAGTGGGAGGTTGCAGGGTATGTGCTCCCTCCAGGAAGGAATTAGAATTCGTGTTACTCCTGTCTTTCTTTGCGCATGTCCTGTATAATATGATGTAGTAATTTAGGCTTTAGTTTGGAACATACCCTACTGCACTCTGACTGGGCTATTTAATATTCCTATTTCTCCGGCTATTGGCGTAGGATTTGGAATTAAGCTGAAAGGCAAGATATATTAGTGCCGAACTGGACAACCCGAAATACATAAAAAATACTACAATGTATATCGTCATCTTGGAACCAGAAAGTACTATGTCGAAAACTATTGAGAAATCCGAAAGATGAGTTTATATAAATAAGTAGTTCGGCCTAACACAGGGGATCAAAAGTATACAAAGCAGTACGCATCTCGCAGGATACGAGTGACGTCACATATGCCCCTCCCGAAGAAAGAATTTTGTAAGCTGCAAAGTGTAAAATTTCTCCAATTTGAATTCGAAAAGTCTTCATAGATTATAATTTGTACCTTTGTTTCATAAGTTCTCATACTTAATTCATTTTATATTCTGATCTCTGGGAAAAATCACTTTTCACTATATAACTGGGTATATATATATATATAAAATGGTAAAAAGTTTGAAAAAAATGGTAATTATATTATAGAATACCAAGACAGGCATACACGAACACAACAGAAAAACGGCCACGTTTCGCAAAAGCGTTTTCACATAATAAGAGAGAAAATGGACAGAGCGGGCTGGTACGGGACTTGTGCTAAGGAGACGCCATGTTGCTAACTGATGCTGAGTAACAGTGTGGCCAGGTTATGGAGGCGGGAAAATAACTAGATCGGTCGGAGAAAACACCAAATGGAGAAGGAAGTACGGAGGTTACTATGAGTAGGTAAGGGGCTTCCTAAAGGGATAAGAAGGTGAAGAATCAGATGGGAGGGAAAATATAATAAAGATGAAGATGAAAGGAAGAATAAAGAAACAATACTGAAAAATTGAATAAAAGTGTAACTAGAGACGAAACGAGGAAGAGAATGAAAGAAGAAGAAACTGTGATGCAAGAGACCGAGTTAATGGTTGGCGGAAAGGATAGAGATGTACGTCTGCTCCCATCTTTCTTATTGTGGCAGGTGGTTCAGGATTTTCAGGATGCTGACTCGTAAGATTTCGTCAAAGGTGCAACCATGATAAGAAGTGTGTTCAGGTATGGGGAGGTGCAGAAGTTGTGATTTGGAGGAGGCTATTGATGTGGATTGTTAGAGGTGTTTTTAGTTTCTCCAACGTAGAAGGCGGAACATTTACAGAGTAGGAGATAAATGAGATTAGAAGATATGCAACTGCCGGAGTGTTGAAAAGAGTACGTCTTGTGAGTAACAGGATGTTCCAAGGTCAAACTGGGATAAAAAATATGACAGGTTCTGCAGCGGAGTCTATTGCACTTACTAGGTTTGGCGGGAGGGGTCGGGATTGTTCCAGTGAGAATTGTGTTGAGATTCGGAGGTCTGTGGTAGACTATTTGGGGACACGACCAGAAAACAGTTTACGTATTGAATATGGATTGCGCCAGTTTGAGGAGCTTGTGGAGGGTCTAGGCTGGGGTAGTAGTGGGTGAGAAGATTAAATTCACTGTATCCTTCACTAAGGGGGTTCACGAATTGAAAGTGTAATAGACCCAGCTGCAGAACCTGTTCTATTTTTGATCCCAGTCTGACCTTCGAACATCCTGTCACTCACAAGACGTAGTCTTTCTAAAACTTCTTCGCACTCTGTTACCTGGCGTCATTTGGCAACATGGCCGCTCCCTAGCACCAGTCCTCTCTGTCCATCTCGTCTTCTATTAAAATAATATATACATTGTAATTATTTTCAATGTATTGTGGAACCAAATGAAGTGTTTAAAGGCACCTATTATTTTCCGCCTTCTACCTTCCTGGGTAAATTGATGATGAAGTTACTCTTTCCGTTTTTATGTAGGAGACCTTATGTTAATTTATTCTCGGGGTCATTTGTCAGTGTGTTGCTTTGTAAAGAACTTACGTTGTTTTCTAATAACCCCTTTTCGGAAACTTTTGCATCTGCTTGGTAAAAGTAACATTTCAATTTTGTGCATGTAGCGACATCAACTGATCATCAGCAGAACACATAAGTTTCATTCAGCCTTGCTTTTATTTCCTAAAAGAGCACATTTCTTCTTAGTGACTTGATTTTGTTATTAGGTTTTAATAGTCAAATCATAGTACAGTAGAACCTCGTTAAGTCGGATCTATTGGGTCCTATAACGAAAATTCGGGTTACTCGGAAATTGTGGCGAAAAATCGGTAAAGTGCAGAAAAACATAACTAATAGTATATAGAATCGCCTTTTAATGACAAAATAAAAAACAGTACTTACAGTATACAGTAGTACATTTATGACTATACAGCAAAACCCCTTTTAAAGTGTATATATTTTCCCTTCCTAATACGATAAAAATACATTTGAGAGAGAGAAGGGAAGTGAAATATATTTTTATAAGTTGTAGTAATTTCCGTCCGGGTTATCCGGACATCCGAGTTAAAGGGGGCCGGCTTAACGGGGTTATACTGTAAGTTTAAATAGCACTCACGGTAACCGTGACATACAAGATAATACAATAAGCAATTCGCTGTGTTACTTAGTGATTGTTGCTTGATTCCGATTCATCTGGCTTCACTTGGCTTGGTCGAAAGTTTAAAAGAAGTCAATATCAACAACCCACTGGCATGTGATTAGCCACGTGATCAGCACCTGGAGTTTCTTTCCTAGTAACCTATAAACAAAACCATGCGGCATTCACTCCCTTAAAAAAATAGCTTGGTGCGCGACTGCGGTAACTAACGCCATCATGTGGTCACCGACGAAAATGCATAAAGAAAAACATACTCGTTGTAAAACTTCCTTCGTCCTGACGCTGAATATAAACTGTAATGAACATTAGATGATCTGGTGAAGCCTGATGTATTCAAATCCCAAGGATTCGGCGGCGGACGAACATATGCAAATTACAAACAGGTAAAGATGTCACAAATAATCAAGCTACAAAAAATGCTACGCACATTAGTGCAATTTACTAAGGATAATGGACCAATCAGTATTCTAATTAGAGGAATAGAGATTACCCACTCCTTTCAACATATTTGTTGTTAACGACAGGTGCGTGAACTTGTAACAGAAAATTTTGCATGTGCTGAATAATAGTTTTAAATAAGCATGAATGAGTAAAACAATGAATTAACGGGTGGCTTTCGTACGATTTCGAATGTCACGTGTGAACATAGTCAAACTTCCAATATTCTCTCACTTCGATATTTTAGACAAATAAATCAAATCCAATATTTCTGACAAACAATACACTAAGCATAGAAACAAAGCAATAATTCCGAAATGAAAGTTAATTTCAATTTCGTTTTGTTTTGTTTTAAATATCACTCTCTTTTCCCTCACTTTCGATATTGATTAAGACACTCTACGTACCTACAGAACAGCTTACTAAACTTACATACACAATATACAAATTTACAAAAATCGAGGTCAATAAAAATAGATGCAACATCGATCCTCATTAGCGACGAACTGAAGCTACGTTTTCAGATCCGCCACCATCCAGTCAGAATCAAGAACACTTATTACATCACACACATTGTGACTGAGGCGGTTGACACAGGAAAAATTCCCTAAGACACAGAAATAATCGAAAATAAACACTATAAAATCAAATTCAGATAAATACATACTATTTAATATCATTACAAAAGTTCGTTAGACGTCTACCTAGTACGTTGTTACATCTCGTTTGGATATCACTATAACCTTGGTTTGTTGTGATAACGTTGCAACAAGTCTCTGAAAGTGTTCCGGAGGGATGCTTTTACCACGCAAATGCAATAGGATTTTGCAATTCACGCAGAATGTCTGGTTGAGGGGAGAGAGCTGTCTGTTTCACTTCATCTCATAGGAGGTTATTTAAGTAATATGAAGTCACTGTTGTGCTCCTGAAACCAAAATCACAGGGTATCCAGCGGTCTGGAAAACTTGGAAAAGTCAGGGAATTTATTTGGTCGGGGAAAATGTCAGAGAATTTAGTTGGTCAGGGCAAAGTCATGGAAATGTCAGAGAACTGAATTGGCCAGGGAAAAGTTATGGAAATGTCTGGGAATTTTCTTTAAATCAGAGAAATGTCAGGCAATTTTAGCATTTCCTTCCGAATTAATTCCAGATTTTTTTCTTTTTTGCAAATATTGGTTCACAAATAGCTAAAGCTCTTCCAAAACCAAAACACCACAGCAAACTTTGCAAATCCTTCTTTTAAAACCCTGTTACTGAGTGTGAATTTAGGAATATTATAGGTGGTTTAAAGCCCAAACCAAACTAAAGAGAGGATATCAAACAAACTTATTATTAACTGTATGGATCATTTAATAAGCCAGCCGATAGCAAGATTCATAAATTATTCATTTACTAAGGGAGAGGTTCCTAGTGGATGTAAAATTAGCTAAAGTAATCCCAATTTTTCAATCTGGTGATCCGGAAAATTTGAGTAATTATCGACCAATTTCCATATTACCAGTTTTATCGAAGATTATGGAGAAGTGCGTAGAAAAAAGACTACGTAACTACTTAACATCAATAAAATTCCTTCACAAACATCAATATGGCTTTAGAAAACGATCTTCCACGCAATCAGCAGCTATAGAGATAATAATTCAAACTGAAGACGCGTTAGACAAGGGAAAGATAGCTTCAGGCTTATTTATTGATCTAAGCAAAACATTTGATACTGTTGATCACCATATCCTCATTCAAAAGTTAGAAAACGTGGGAATAAGAGGAATTCCTTTAACATGGTTTATAAGTTATTTAACAGGTCGTAAGCAGTATGTTGTTACGAATAATGTTGAAAGTGATGTTATAAATATAAATTGTGGAGTTCCCCAAGGATCAGTGCTTGGACCTTTATTATTTTTAATATAAATAAATGATATTCCAAATCTTAACCTGAAAGGAACACCGATCCGTTTTGCAGATGATAATTATGTATCATACATAGCGGATACCTTAAGTGAATTGGAAAATAACATGCAGAATGATTTATATATTCTGCAGGATTGGTTGTCAATAAATATAATTTCCCTTAACGTAAACAAAACAGAATATATCATATTTCATAAAAACTAGTGCCATTACAGGATTTGATATAAAGATCTCTTTAGAAGGGCATATCAGAAGAGCAACTGAAACAAAATAGTTAGGTCTGTATATTAATCAAAACAGATTGGCAAAACCATATCGCTCATACATGTAAGAAAGTATCAGCAGTTGTAGGTGTTCGTCATAGACTTCGTAACATACTGACGGTAAATCGTATGAGAGATGTATATTATGCCCTTGTACACTCGCACCTAACATATATGATTATAAAGGGTCATATAAAAAAGTCTCCGCGGTTTTTTGGTACATTTTTGAACAAAAAATTTCTTTATTGAAAATCAGTTTTAATCAAGTACATATTGACCATTATTATCTATGACCTTTTGCCATTTTTCGGGTAGCTTCATAATTCCATCGATGTAGAACTTCTTTGGTTTTTCGTCGAAAAACTTGGCCAAGTGATTTTCAGCGGCGCTTCGGTCGGCCAATATTTTACCATGAAGAGAGTTTTGCAGAGACTTCGACAAATGGTTAGTCAGACGGTGCAAGGTCCGGGCTATACGGTGGATGCATCAAAACTTTCCAACCAAGTTCCGTCAATTTGTTCCGAGCCATCAAAGATGTGTGTGGCCGCTCATGGTCATGATGGAACACAACTCCCTTTCTGTTTGCCAATTCTGGTCGCTTTTTCTGGATTGCTTCGTTCAAACGGTCGAGTTGTGCACAGTACGTCCATTATGAGCTGCTGCAACCTGACGAAACCATCAATTCGGTCCTGTACTGTGCACCGTAAACGCGTGATAAAGCAAAAGCTTCCAGCTTCAGGTTTACACTGTACTATGTCGACAGGACAATTCGCGGGAGAGAAAGCAACATGAGATAATTGACCCAAAGTGTTAATGTGTCAAAGGTACAGCGTGATGAAGTGTGAACTGTTCTGTTGGGACGGACACGGATCGTTGATATATATCAATGGACATTTAGACGCCCCAGGATTTTTAAATCTCGTTGATGACTACACACCCACTCCTCCACTGTTATTTCCAACAGAATAATGCAAATTGTCAACAAAGCTCAGCAGACTGTCAACGAGCAGCAGTAAGAAAATTCCCTGACTTTTCCCTGTTTTTCAGAATCATATTTCCCGACTGTCGTCGACAAATTAATTTACGGGAAAAGATACAAAAATAAGCTTAATTTTACTTTCCACATGCAATATCAGGGTCAACCTATGAAAAAGATTTGGGTAGGTTAAACGTAAGGGGTGATTAACCGTTTAACGAGCAAAAGCTAACATCAAGGAGCAGTAAATATATACATATTACAAGAACGCACAATTAGAAGTTTGCTGTTTGAGGAAAAAATATTATATGATATAATACATTTTTCAGTTCTGCTGATAAACAAACGGTAAAGTACAATGTTTGCTTGGAAATATAGTTACTTAACATAGGAAAGAAACAAAAGAGACACTCCTCTTTAAAATACACGGACAAAAGAAAAGAAGATAAAAAATAAAGACATACACACTCCACTCCACTTTCATTCCCCTTTCAATTGTACCCACAATATTTTTGCTTATTTGTTTTTTTAAATGCAGTCAGAGACGCACAGCGTCGACACTCGTCCGGAATATCATTATAGCACCTAGCTAAATAGTTTCTGAGCCCATTTATGCCATAAAATATTGAACCGTATTGTACGAGATGAACACGTCCTTGGTTTCTGGTATTGTAGAAATGTAGTTCTTTGTTCAAAGTGAAATGAATGAATATTCTTCTTAATAGTGTTGAACACGTACAGGGTTGCAGCTTGTTTACGTAACGATTGAATTTGGAAGATATTCGAAGTACAATAAGTTTCTAGATTTCGGATGGCGGGGTGGGAAACCCCATAGAATGCGCAAGGCTCGGTTTTGTAAGATTTGAAGAGGAGCCCTGTTTTCTTACTTCGACCCCATAGTAAAGGGTCATATAAAAAGTCTCCGCGGTTTTTTGGTACATTTTTGAACAAAAAATTTCTTTATTGAAAATATTTCGAAACTGTGGGTACTCCTTTTTACCACCAGAGTAATATAGCTAACATGAAGTTGAATAACTTGATTTGAACCTGTACTGTTGTTTTATGGTATTGATCTTCAGCAACATAACAATTATAACATTTAATTTTCCTACTTATTTAATCTTAATTGAACAAATTTTGAACCGAACTGAAGTATGCTGCTACAATTTATTTCGAAATTTGGTAAACTAACAAGGTACTATTAAAGACCTAGATTATTCATTTCATAATAAATATGGAGAGCCTGAATTTCCTGATCTTAGTCTTAGGAGTCGAAAATGAAGTAAACTTTGAACAGAAACTTGTTATGTACTATTGTTGTACTAATGAGTCACTAATTTTTGCTTCAATTCTCTTTTTATCTACAACTGTATTTTATTTTTACGTAAAAAACTTAAGGCTCAATCCAAGTGGGGTTTCCCGCCTTTTTCGCTTTACATCAATGATTCAAATTTCAGTAGAGGAAAATAGAAATTAACTTTTCACAGACCAAAGTTCGTTTCGTCCTTCAATAATGAGTACAATTAGTTTTAACAAATTATTCATAGTAAACTCAGGCTTGTGTGCAGACATTTTTGGGACAGAATAATGTCCCAATATTGCCTGCACACAATCCTGCAGTTACTACTAGCATTTAATTAAAACTAATTGTACTCATTATTGAAGGACGAAACGAACTTTGGTCTGTGAAAAGTTAATTTCTGTTTTCCTCTACTGAAATTTGAATCCTTGACGTAAAACGAAAAAGGTGGGAAACCCCACTTGCATTGAGCCTTAATAGAACATAATTCATTTTAGTGTTAGGTGGAAAGATGAACTAGTAAATTGAAATTGGGTTACGAATTTTTAGTCGAAGTAGTGCTTTTAATTAATTAAACTGGACGGCCCAGTGAGGTTTTCTTGCACTGAAAAATTAAGAATTCACATCTGCGATTTTTTTTTTTTTAACAGTTACACAGACTATTTTGTATAAGAAATATGTATTTTACGATGTGCTGAAATATGACATGGTGTGATCTTTAGTGTATTAAGTAGAACTATTACTTTTCGAGAAGAGTGTCATTGATGGAAACCATGGTATATGAATAGTTAAGTCTGTGAAGGTCCCTATCTTTTTTGTTGAGAAAGATTTGGCGTGTTATTGACAAAAAGAGTTTCCATTTTTTCCTGATTTTCTTTCGACCTCTTGGTAAGAATTGAAACGGTTAGAGGATGATAAAGGTGTCATATTACATTTTTCCGAAAAAATGAGTTCTGTTGGTGGGTGAAAGTGTTATGTGTTGTTCTTGCTCTACAACACCCCCCAATTAAGTTATTCCTCGTCGGAATAAAGAGATTTTAGGAACGATGAAGGGGATATGTTACGCAGACAAACGAGTTTGTTTGTAAAAGAAGGTGGAAGGAAAAATGTAACGTGACACCTTTATCCTCTAACCGCTTCAATTCTGTGTAAGGTAGAGTAATATTTAATGCTTATGAAATACAGAACTTCATTGTTGAAAGAGATTCATTCTTATAAGTTTGGATATTCACCACAACAATCAAGTCATTTCAACAATGAACAAAAGGAAATTAAAAATCGACACGGATTTTACAATAGTTAGAACTTTTTTTTGCTGAAAGTTTGAACTTTTAAAAGCAGGGTTGCAATTTTGTGCAATATATTGAACATATACGTATCACCATCTAGCTGTAGAGATCGTGGTTTTACACTAACCTTAATACGGAGATCACAAATGGAAATTAATATTTAAGAACTGTCTCGGTTTTGCGTCATTCATTAAACTTGCTGAAATATTTTTTTTAAAGAAATCGCTATGATGTTGGAATGAATCAGTTTTAACGTTTCTTTGTCTTTTTCTTTTCAGTGAACTATGAAGACCATAGCTATGTGATCTGCCTGTCAAATAGAAAGATTCATGTCGTGAAGCGAAGATACGTTCCATCGGAACCAGTTAATGCGTGATCTGTGAAACGTGCTGGTCACGTAAAATGGAAAAAATCGCCGTGAAACCAATAAATACCCCCATACATATGTAACACAATTGTATCTAGTGTTTTTATTATATTATATTATATATATATATAAGATACATGTGGAAGCGTTTATGAGTAATAATTTCATGACTACATCTATGTATATAATAATATCGTTATCTCATTTGAAGAAATTTCAGTATGTCAGTTCAGTTCATTGTTCTGTACACACTAAATTCAGCTGTGATGTTCTTTTTTTTTTCTGTGTGACCAAAGGCGCCTGTGATAGTGTTTGGTGTATTGGATTATTATTGGAAATTCATGTTATTGTTTTTTCTTAGCCCTTATTGTAAATAGATAAAAAAAAAACAGACTTCTGCATTGAAGAGATTTTGTTATGAACAGTGGATAGCGTTTATTCTCTTAACGAGGCTAATTCCTAAGGGCATTATTTTGCCTTATGTCCCGATGATTTTGCTTGACTGTCATATTTTTTCCCCCATAGTATCGATGGTATTTCTTTAAATATTTCCCCAGTGTCACATTTACTTTAGAGATTTTGTTAATAATCACTTAGGCACCCATTTTGTAAGTTGCAAAGATGCATTTTTGGATAGAGCAGGCTTAAATTCTTTGATATACCCTGCCGCATCAACTGTATTGTTAGTTGTATTGGAAATATTAAGCTCTAAAACCGTAGCCCAGTGGTAGAGCGTTGGCCAAGCATTTGAGAGGTTGTGGGTTCAATCCCAGCGACCGAGCATCCTGGCTGAGCTTTTTTCATTTTTTTCCTCAGAGACCAATAGTACCTTCAACTTAGAACCCTGGCTGACACCTTCCCGCATATGGCGATATTTCCACTCCAAGGCTTCTTCCCCTTTATTTTTGGATTCACTGTCATACCTCCCAAGTTTGTTGGTCGAATTCTGTTACACAATGTACGAAATGTTTTAACAGTTTGTTTTTTATTTTATTTACAAGAAGGGCCAAGAAAGATAATGTAACGAATGGATTAATCCATATACAGTGTATTATCAATTCTATTAATTCATTAAAAATACTGTCGAACTGGTACGCCGAACTGATAATACTGAAGTTTTTTCTCTGTTCTTGGCAAAAGGGGAATTGGATATTAAAATTCTGAAAGTTGAGAAGTCAAACCTTCAATATTGAACATTTTGGGAAAATGTTAGAGGTAAAATTATTTGACGATTCATTTCACATTCGGTTATGTTCGTAAGTACCAGACTATAAGGAATCGGGCGAAATTTGGCGGTAGAGATTTTTTTTTAAAAAAAATACAACTGACAAGCAACTGATAATAAAATTAAACATGAAAACAAACTTCGTTTATTATTATTGTTATATGGTCTTATCTACAACCACAAGTATGAAATATGGAACCTCAAATGTAAAAAAAAATAAATGCAACGAATGTCCCCATCTTTTATTTCCTGGGACAGACTTAAAATAAATTGAAACTGGAACATATCTATACTGCATGAGCTCTCCACAAAGAGATTTTTTTTTTTACCTAGAGGCGTTCGGCCTAAGCACGCATAGACAAGTAAGTTACCGTTTCTTCAAAATTTATTTGTGTAGTGGTAGATATATATACTTACTCTTGAATAACAGCTTGTACGAATAGTAGTGTACACAAATGTATGTTATTTCTTCTTGATATGTGTAGATTTTATGTAGTGTTCTTATAGTGAAAGTCTATATCCTCAAATTAGAATTATATTTGAACTGTAGGGAGTGCCGTAGCATGTTGTAAGCAAGCTCACGTGCCATGTTTTGATTATTCCCTGTAATTTCACGTGGAACGTTTAAGTTCCTCTGATACAACTGCTGTTATACAGATTTTTATTTTAGGGTGTTGTATGGAAGCTCTGCTATTCTGTACTCTTTTTTTCTCAATATGCGTTCATGTGAACAATATTTGTTTGACATTCGCTCAGTGTCTTATTTTCATATTAACAACTTCGCAGGATTTTTTAAAAAAATTAGCGCGTAATACAAAACTATTGTATTACATAAGTGAGATCATATCCATTTTGTAAACAATGGGTGAAGTGTATAAAAACGAGTAAATGCGTATACTTGCTTATTTTTAAGTAAATATTTGGCACTAAGTGATGAAAAAAAAAGAGTATACTTACCATCAGGAATAAATACTTGTGCTTTAAAAGCAAATGCTTCTTTGGTAAGTAAATGCCCTGAACTTAGAAGCATTTACTTAAATAAGAGTGAATAAAAATTACTTTCCAGTAAACTCTCAATTGACGTAAGAAAATACTCTTGAGTAAAAGCAAATTTTTATTCATCTGATAGGCAAGAGAATACTTTACTCGCGAGAAAACACTTTCGAGTATTTGCTTCTTTTTATTCACTTCACCCAATATGTGTCACCACTTGTTTTTTTTTTCTCAGTGTATAAAAGAGGCTTACCTGGGCACACTGATAAAACACCAGTGCTTGAAGTGAGGAAGAACGCCGTGCCCTTTTTCATTTAGGATTTGGCGTACCCCTACCGTTTTTATTAATGGAAGCTCATTGCCTTTACTTTCAGTAGGCAATCGCCTCCACTAGATGCAAGCGTCCCCGTATCCTTTTTGGCCAATTTCTGCAACCATTCCCGTCCCTTTTTTTTTTAACCCACTTCAAGCACTGTAAAACACCAGTCACAGAATTCACTGGAGCCAGTCAAACTGATGAAGCGTTATCATCAAAGATGAAGGTAAAATTACAATAGGTAGGAGTCACAGAGCGATTCATTGAATCCTACTGATGATTTTTTTTTTTTTAATTTTGATTACTCTGTCATCTAATGGGAAAAAATCTTAATAAAATTCATCCAAATTAAAAGCTGAACAAATATCAGTGAATTTCAAAGCATGCAGCATTATTTTACAAATGTAAATTCCAAAGTTTCTTAGAAATGGTGATGCAAGTATGTAGCGTCACCAGCTAAGGAAATTAAATTTCACAGCATCGAGCGAAGTGTGGAATCGGTAAATTAATCGTTGTGACCATTTGTTTATATACGGGAAAACCGGCGTCCCGTATACTTTGAAAACGGGACAGCATTTCTCGCCTTAAAATACGAGACACCTAGCATACCGTTAAATAGAAGCTGCTCTGTATTTCACTTCATTCAGTGTGTAGCTTTCTCACGTGCACGTAATTCACAATGGGTCAGACTTACATTGTATTAAAATTATCATAAATGAGCGTAGAACTGATCATGTGGTGGGAATTCAGGAAGACAGTTGAGAATGACGCTATGACGTCACAGAATGACAGGCTTTGCATGTAAACTAGTGATCGGAAGTCTCGTTCTTTCTTCGGATTTGTTTCTTTTTATTATTATTATTATTATTTATTTCAATTAATGAGCAGAAGTTAGAAGAAAAAAAAGGCACAAATATCTATTCTTGCTCATAGTGAAATACAAAACAACTTTTCTACCATATAATTCATTTTTTCCATTTTCGATCTTGATTTTACAGTAATACATTTAGTTTTAAAGTGAGAAATCACGTTTGACATGAACACAGCAAGCTAATGGTCAGCCGAGAACTCCGAAAGTTGTTTTACGTACACACGCACTGTGTGTGTGCATGCAAAAATTGTTTTGACGTAGCAACTTCCCACATACTGCCCGCATAAGCGAAGGACATCACAGCTTTTGAAAGAAATCAAGTCTCAAGAAAGTGGGAAAAACTATGCATCAGGGGAGAAGAAAAAATGGACAAAAAGCCAAAGTAAGATACCGTTCCTTGTTTTGTACATGTATACGTAAAACCTTTCGTCTCAAACTCACTCTATTTCAATTCCAATACTTGTGTTGAGTCCTGAGTTCTGGCTCCGATTATGAACTTGTTCATTTCGCTCGCCAGCAAGTCCTCCGAATCGATCAAACCAACCTGATTCAATTCTTTTCTTGAATCGTTCCGGATTGATGTCTATAATGTAAACAAACATAGTGGGTGAATTTAAAGTTTTAAACTGTCCATCTGATGATGAAGTTTGATTGGACCTAGCGAAATGATGTGACTGTGGTTTCTTTTTATCGTGTCCAGGAAGCTTTTTTTAAAAAAAATATACTTAGACAAGACAGATCAATTAAAAATAAATAATTATATTACATAGAACACCCGTTAAATTTCCATTTTATTGTATAAATACCACAAAAATACTTCTGAACAATAAGCTACTTTGAAAAGCACTTACATCTGTATTTTTTACCGGTAAACTATTCGAAAAAGTATGCCTTATACTTATACGCTATTACAGGAAGTATTCGTAGTAGTAATTAAAGCGATATGCCATACTATTACTTGTTTCACATTTGTACGGAAGTATACTTCTAAATATCTGTAATCTTATTTGTTATTGATGTATCTGCAATTCGAAAACAACTTGTATTTTCGTGCCATTTAAATCGACTGCAAATTTAGTATTATGCTGTTCCTTCTTTCCTCTTCCTGTTGAAAATTCTGTGATACAAATTACAGATAAATAATACTAAATAATTGACTTTTTTTCTTTCTTCAATTCAGTCATATACAAAGTTTCACCGCCAGTGTTTGTAGATAGATCAAAATAAGACAATATAGTCACATTACATTATTAGGTATAAGGTTCAAGTATTAAAAAGAAACATAAAACAATAAACAAACTGCTTAATTCAATATAAAATACGCCAGGTTGTTCATATTATAGTTATGATAAGTGCAATGTGTGATCTTAATTTAATTTGTATTTGGTGAACTTAAATTGTAAAGAGGAATCTGATTCAATATTACTTACATTCTCATTGTTAATTCTGTAATTCGTGTTTGTTGTTTATGTTTGTTAGATGTATCATGCGTAGTTATATTGAAGGAAGTATATTTGAACAGTGAATGTCTGGTAAAAATTGACTATGCATTAATGTTTACGTAGTTTATGATTTTATATGTGGTCTAAAATTATGTCAAAGATAATTGTACCAATAGTCTTGCGGATACAAGCTAGTATTTATGAAGTACCATGTTTAGTAGATTTAAACTTCACCTGACGTGGTGTTGAGGAAACAAAGTACAGTTATAACGTAGAATCAGGACGCGAGGGATCAACTGTCGGATAGGTACATTAACTATAACTCATTGTATGAGTTTTCCTGGTGACTGAGCTACATTAAGGTTCCTGATTTTGTTCTTGCGTTTAGATGTAAATTGTACAAATGTAAATTATGGAAGAAAGAAAACACTAATTCCCTATTGCGACCTTTGCTTCTGGTATATTCGTCTGGTTTGTGCTTGTAGCCTTATTTTCGTTGTATTTTCTGTTAACCTTTATCTAAAAAGAGTATTTTCGTGTGAGTCTAAAAGATGGTGTGCAGAGTTGAATGAGAAAAAGTTAACAAAGGTAGGTGGGTAATGCTCAGTTCATTCTTTGTAAACTAGTTTTGAATGAGTTTTGCCTATGGTCCGTTAGGTCTTCACTTTTTCTGTGGTCTGTAGACGTTCATTCTGCATCACAAATAAATTCAGAAAGTAAAAGGTTCATGGGAACATTGATTCTTAAGTCGTCTCTGTCATGTTCTAAATTTTATGTAGTAGAGATGAGCAAGATTTATGTTGATGGATGACTGTTCACAAGCATTAATTTATTCATTTTTCGCGCGCAATTATGCAATTTGTATGCTTTGATCTATGCCAACTACATACGTAGATGTTCACAACAAAATCAAGAATATTGAATCACACGCTGAAGCAGTGTGCATTACGCTTTGTGCTTTTCCTTTTTTTTTTTTTTTTAGGTGTATATGTCGGTTATTTAAATTATCCTTTTCCAAGTTCATGTCAAGGAATTATTGTGGTTGAATTAGGGCGAGAAGAGGAGCAGTGTGGATTGAATTGGATGGAAAATGAATCTGGATACCCAACACGGTACCCAGATAGAACTACGTAATCATAGAACAGTATAAATGTGTAATGGGTGTCTAAGGGGAACTGAATATCATAGTATGAGTGCTACTTTTGCAAAGTACCACCATTTTTTTCAAACAGCAAGAAGTTCCGTCCTATTATGACTTATTAATATAAGTTCTTACTGGATACGCTTTGTTCTATTTTCCATACTTTGTGACTATCAATAAATATCTGTACTTTGGAGGTAAACTGAACTATGTCACTTTCTTGGCAAACTCGACTTTGTACATTAGCAGACATGTCAACCTAGAGAAGTTCGAATGCGGGAGAGTTGCCAATCTGGATGGAAGGAAATGCGGGAGCCTGACGAGAAACTAAAAGAGTTACAACACAAGCATTAAAGCTTCTAAACCACAGAATTTCTCACGCATTTTGCGTGAGAGTTGACATGTCTGCATTAGAGCATGCTGCTGGAGGTACACACTACACGGATTGGCGATTGATAACACATCATCATGTCGTAAAAAAATGTGAAAGAGCGTGCTCAAATCCAGTTTTGCTAAAAGTGACTTTAGTGTATACCTCCATGGTCTGTCAAAGGAACAAAATATCGTGGTTTTTAATTTAGTTTTGGGAGAGAAATAAAGCAAGATTTACGCGCGTGTTGGCATTAACATATTATTTTTATGTATAAAAAATGGAAGATACATATTTGGGAGATTAAAAAAAATCATTTGTGATGCTCATCTCTTACTTGTGCTGTTTGGTACTATTTTCTGCGTACTCACAATGGGATATAAGTACGAATTTCAAAACACGAAGTTTTCTGTTGTAACTGTTTCGTAGATGTGTTAAGTATTTCCTTTCTAACTTCTTACTTGTTAAGTGATCATTTTTTTTGTACCAAAGAGACAACATTTTGTAAATTTGTATTTGTAGTATAGTCATTAGAAGAAGAAAAAAACGGAATTCGTATTTGAACGTAGATATTGGAAATAGCAAAGTGTAACTAAAATGAACGTTGTAAATTAATGTTGCCACATTATGATAGTGAATGATGACTAGTAGATTTATGATATAGAGGCAAACAAGGGTTTGTTTTCGTTGTTTGCGTATTTTTTTTTTTTTTTTTTTTCAAATGAAGAGCTTTATCAGATTTTTTTTCTTTTGAATTGTTCCTAAAACGCAACCGATAAGATTTCGTATTGTAAAATTTCACAATGTTATTTGTTCATTTTTGATAAAAATTTATAACACTTGGAAGATTTAACAAACTCTAGTGTTTTCTTTAATGTCCCTTTCCTTCCTTTTAACCTTCACATTGAGGCTTACAAATCAGCTTATATTGTTCAACTGCAACATTTTACGGAGGTTCTGAAAGTGGCTGATTTTGCAGTTAGGCATTCTTAGGCGAGAAATGCAATAATAATAATAAAAAGAACGGGAACATTAAAACCAGTTCTTAGAAAGTTACTTTCATAGGAAAACTAAATTAGTTACCTTACTCAAGAACAAATACTGTACTATTTGTTTTGTAAGTTGCTGATATTTAATCTTGTATTACTTCTTACTGCGTAATTTTCTCTTTATTTCAAAGAAATAATATAACAAGAGATGTGTCCAATCTCCAATACTCAGATCTGGGAAAACGCTTGTTCTTAGCTGAATATGGATAATTCGAAGAACGACAGTAATTTTCATGCAAAACTCGGCAGGATAGTCTGCTAGCGTCATTTGACGGTGGCGTCCCAAGCAGCACATGCACATGCAAATGAGGTCATTTTTTGGTCGAAAATGTATGTAAAAGACGTCAAAATGTCACAAACCAGACGACGTGTGTAAAGTCCCACCAGTGACAGCTCGTTCGTGTAGATATTTGTTTCAAATAAACATATGTATGGATCATTTTCCTAAAACAGCCGTTTGATCTCGGTTCTTTTGCATCTTGAACAGCATTTTGAAAAGCAACGGCATACACACACAAAAACAGTTGAATCCGACAAGTTCGTTGTTTTACTCCAACTACATTGGCTAGGATCACGCAGTTGCTATCGAAAACTAGTCATAGTATGCAGCGGCGTATTCTCCATGAATGCAAGAAATGCATTGCATGCCTTCGGACTCTAGTTTATTTATTTAATTACTTTCCAAGGAGAAAACAGAAAAGATTTTGGGAAATTACGAAACTTCACCTGATATCCTAGACCAGAACCCGTAATACGAAAGCTGGCAGTAAGTAGTTTAGTAAACTGTTCACGCGTGGCGCTGCAGTATTCTCGTCTATCTATGTGAGTGTCTACTCAAGATCTTTGTCGTCCGCTTGCCTGTAAACGTGTGCTTTATTGGGTGAAAGACGCGGGAGAAATCCGAAATGCATGCAACGCTAAAAGTTGCATTCAGCATAGTTGCCATCTAGATGAAAGAGAGTGTGTTGCAGCGCCGTCAATGTATGTGGAATTCCACAAAATGTTTGTAATTTTGGAAGTCGTTTGTAGTTTGCGTGGAGTGGAATATGTGTGGATTTTCAGAAAAATCACAAGATAAACTTCTAAATGTGTTATATACTCAACTTTTCTTGACTTTACTGACGATACTTCCTATTTTCGCCTTTTATCTAGAAAAGGATAAAAGTTATGAAGTAACTTAATTACTTCCTCCTCAGTGGCAGCTGTGATTTCCGTGAGCGGCAACAGATGAGCATTTTTGTCTCAAATTCTTTCTTGCTCTCCATGTCTTGTGTATAAGAGCCGCGTCATCCTATTCTTTTTCTATAGGAAAATAATTTACCACCAAAACGAAAAGAAATTATCACCTTTCCGGTTCCAGTTTTCGCATGAAAACTGGCATGCGATCGAAACACTTGTAAATCACCTGTGAAACTACCATGTGTCGAACTTCGTTATTCGAGGTCTAACAAAGTACCCGAAGTGAGGACTCGAGTTGCTCATCAAGTGATACCTTAAATTGAAGCTAGCGACGAGTATAGTACACCTGTGAAATCCTAGCTGCAGAGCTCCAGAAATAAAAAGGTTATGGCAGGTTAAAGTTCAAAGAGAAAGCGAATTGTATTGAAACAAGTCACAATGAAAGGCAGAACAAAAGTCAGAAGGACATGGGTTTGAATTGAAATGCGATTCATTTGAAGGAAAGAGGCACGTACAAAGTACTACACATTGATACAATCAATATGTAAGTTGTCAATGAAGGCGTGTGATAAGGAGATACTTTGCTCACAATGAGCACACTTGACAAAAGAGATGTTCTCACATGAGGTCTTGTAACACTCGTCACGTATATTAGAATCAAAACAATAATCCAATGGAGAAATCCAGGGCTCGGGCTCCTCATCCAAGTAGCCGCTTTTGTAAAACGCAAACCTGATGATGTTGCGAAATCGTGAGGCGCCGAATTGGAAGAGAGTGAAGGACTGCATTCGTAAAATGTTATCCCAATGCCATAGATTAATTTCCGAGGAAGCGATAACTGTGTCAGTAATGAACCTGATAAATGATTTATATAGACGGAAGAAGTAAACATCAAGTGGTTGGATGAAACCAGTGCAACCACCAGGAATTAAACGTTTGAACAGTGTTATATGATTAGGGCATAATTCACTTGATACGTTATCATCCTTATTTGCACTCCATGAATCCAACAAAAGCAATATCTACACATTACATTAATTGGGAGCAATTTACGTCGTCTTATCATCGGGATAATCAGCAAAACATGGACATCACAAGCAGCTAAATTCGCTTTCTATTTGAACTTTGACCCGCCATAACCGTTTGATTACTGGAGCTCTGCAGCTAGAATTTCGCAGGTGGATTATACGATTATACTCGTCACTAGCTTCAATTTAAGGTATCACTTGATGAGCAACTCGAGTTCTCACTTCGGGTACTTTACTTGTAAGACAGTAAGAAAGAGGGAATTGCAAGTTTGTAAAGAGCAATTAGATAGAAGTCATCTCTTATTCCCATACATAATTCTTAATAATAATAATAGTAGTAGTAACATTGCATGCCCAACCTCAAAAGTCAGGATACGCCACTGATAGTATGTCGTCAAAAACTAGAGGATGAGACATGACAGAATTACGTCAATTAAAAGACCAAAATGTCACGGAGCGTCAAATAGCGACGTAGATTTCATTACACTGACACTATTTTCATTTTTTTAAAAAACAAAATACCGTCTTTTTGACGTGAGTGTGCTACTTTTGGAGTGTGGGAACTGCATGACGTAGTCAACTTTCGTGCTTGTGCTGCAGTAGTAGACTCTGACGCTACCCACTGTAAATACATCGACGAAACCGAGATTTGCTAACTCGGCTTCGTGGCCGAATAGTTGCCGATCCGGCTGGTCGTGCGGGCTAGTGCTGTACTCTAGCGACTCCAGGATCGCGGGTTCGAATCCCGCCTTGGGCATGGATGTGATTTTAACTGTGTTGTCCGTATGTAGGTTAAGAAAGATAAACGAAAAATAAATGGTCCCAATCGTATAAATAAACGCAATGTACTATGAAAGTTAAATAAACGAGATTTTTAAAACAAAACAAAACAAAAAGAAATATAGTCAAGACGTCAACGCTTATAGAGTGAAAGGTCCCGGGTTCAAACCCTTCTTGGGTCAACACTTTTTTTTTTCTTTCGAAATATATTTTCATATGCTCGTATTTATTATTAATAATTGCTTTTTTGCATTTTTCGTACATTATCTTAAATTAGTGACCATGGGAAAGTGGAGGTTAGGTAAGGTTAGGTGCGGTCATGTATCTTTACATTTTCCTCTCAAATTCCTAGCGCGAGACACTCTTCCACTTCCGCCGTATTTACTATTTTAATCGCCATGTGAAAATTTGGTCCACATTGGTTTAGACTGGAAGTGGATAAACGAATTTAAACGTTTGCTCTGGCGACTATCTTTAACACTAAGTAGTCACTCCAGTATTATGTAGATCTCGATGGTCTGACTTAAGTCAGATTTTACACTTAAGTATTTTCTTGCAACCCAGCGCTGAGGCTCAGGTCGGGATAGGGTGGGGGAGAGGATGTTGCAAGGTAGATGGCCTATGGTACGAACACTCCGAAATTTCTATTTCTATGTAACTATGAATATAGGCTTAATCATAGATATTTTTATATAGATACAAAGCCTGGATTACCAAAAGAAAGTTGTAGACCCCTCCGAAACGAAATTCTGAGCACATCCCTGTAGCCAGGGCCTATTTTCTAGGTATCATTCCAGTTATGTGCAATGATGTGGCTGTATCAATATGTAGCACGTTGGTTAACAAGCTTTATATCTGTTTTGAGGAATCAAAAGTCACTTTCGGCCCAAATGTTGCAAATAAATCAAGAAGCAAGACGTCCATGGAACATTCATGTAGAGGCAAGTACAAGTAAAAAAAACTACGAAAGTTCATATGAAAAGTTTCCTGACGGCTGCTCTCGGTGAACATGTAAGTGCGAAGTCTATTGCTATGTGATTACTGGTCAGAGCGTAAAGATCGTATACTTTTAGATGAAGAAATCCTGAACAAAGATGTTACACTCGAGATATTGACATCGAAGACAACAAATGTTTGCCAACCTCTTGATGTGTTATATTTTCGGCAATATAAGCTCTAGAGTCGACGGATCGTTTATTTTGTAAGGCTACAATGTGACAAACTAGAAGTGAGGACACACGATCACTATTTCATGATCAAGACTTCACTGTGATATACCACCAATTTTCCCCATCAAAGTACAAGCATATGCTGGCGAAAGGTAGATTATGATATTAATGCATACATTTACTGTCGTTTGATAAGTAATTAGTATAACTTTGCAGTATGGCAGTGGCGTTGAATGTGAAATAATAGTTCCTGTTAGATGTGCATATTGTTCAGTTGCACTTTGACCATTTTATTGAAATACCTCACTTGCAGTTGGAAGACTGAATGGCCGTGCAAATCAGTATAAAACCATAAAGTTTGTTTCAGGTACCTTAATTATTTTACGCAGGTGTTTTGTGACACTTGGTGGGAATGTATAAGTATGGTCACAACATGGAAATAAGCATATTTTTGGTCCATACTGTATCGATATTTTGCTTTTTGATGTCACCGTAGCTCCTCTCTTTGACAACGGATTATTCAATATGTAAGGGTCCCCGAGTCATCCACCTTTCCACGAGGTGCAGCTGATGTGGTCCTACCAGTGCTCGGAGTTGGGGGGGGGGACGATTGGGCACGCCGTGCCCTTACCTTTTTCATTTTGGATTTAGCGTGCCCCCTATCTTTTTATTAATGAAACCCCATTGCCTTTACTTTCAATAGGCTATCGCCACCACTAGGTGTAAGCGCACCCTTATTTTTCTAACCCGCTTCGAGCACTGGGTAATACCCTTTTTATATTCATTTTACGTCGTCTATTCTGGCTTGACCATGCCTTTCAGCACTGCCCGGTATTAACCATATGTGGTGCTGAAAGACAATTGTTCGATTAGTACAAGAGAGAGAGAAAGAGATGTAATGAAAACTCCTCCCTGCCTTAGATAAAGACTGTTTGGAGCCAAGAGTAATTCCTTTCTGCCTTAGATGAAGACTGAGACTGGGCGAAAGGTTGAGGAATTCTACCTGCCTAATATGAAGACTGGTAGAAAGCCAGGTACTGGATAATTCGAGACTCTGCAGACGCATGCGCAAGGATCTTAGAATCATGTGGAATAGAATGTTGGCACAAAATTTACAGGTGGAATAGAATGTTTACAGAACTTTTGCCTATGCCCACCGCTAACTGGGGGCTCACGCCGCCCATCTCCCTTCGGACGAACCGCCCCCCCCCCCTTGCACACTTCGCGAATACATCCTGGCTTTTAGTAGCAATCAGTTGTTTATATACATCCTAACAATTATTAAATATGAACATATAAAAATATATTTTGAAAGAAAAAGTGTTGTCCCGGGCGGGATTCGAACACGGGACCTTTCACTCAAGAAGCCAACGTCTTGACCAGCCGTCCACGAAGACGATCTGGCAAACGGAGCTTTCGAACTTGTATTTACAGTGCACGGGTTACGTAAGAAGCCCGGTCACGTGTAGCACGTTCGCAGATTGAGAACCTGAGATGAGCAGTTGCTGTCTACAGAGTCTCATCTGGATGGGGACTCCTTCCTAACATAAGATCAAGATATGTGTATACAGGTAAACCATTCCGCCCTAAGTGTCTGAATGGTGTATGACGATAACTGGGAGTGTAGCAAAGAGTATCCATTTAGAGAAATCAGTGTTATACTATGATTGGTAATCGCCAGCTAACTAGCGACAACCGTAACTAATCAGGGCAAGTTATGCTTTTACTGTGCCTCTTGCGACAGGTGAAATTAGCAGTCACGCAGAGGGGTCCATTCCCAACAAGTGAACAAAATTGATTTCCCATAATCCATTGCGTTAATAACATCAGTAAGATTTTGAGGGAAGCTTTAAACCTACGGGTAAGGTGTTCGCTTACTTCTGCAAGGATTTCCTACATTTTTCTTTAAAACATGAGCAAGAGCAATACGAGTTGTACTGTAATACTTTGTTCTAATTATAGTCGTAAAACGGAAGGAGTAATGTATCATAGGTTTTCAAGAAACCCAATTATTCAACAACAGTGGACTTGTCGGTGCAAGCGGGCTGACGAAATAAATGTAATGACTCATTTTCAAGTTCGCTTATGATGAGGGTGAATAGCCAATTGAAACACGTGGTGTTTCGTTGTGTAATTTTATTACGTGGTTTAACACGTGTTTCAATTGACTATTCATCCAAATCGCAAGCAACACAAGCGTGTTTGAAAATGAGCCCTAAAACATTCTAGACTCGGTAACGTTTGAGGTTTGGCTATCATATAACTGCGAAATTCAAAAATACTTGCCGCATTCTACTTACAATTTAGAACCAAACTTGTCACGCTATTCTCCAGGCAACGACTGGTTGTGTATTTAATGTCGGCGCGAAGTACTGAATATCGATGTTGTTTTGGTGTTGCATTCCCCTGACACCAGGAGTGCTACTGTCGCTCGGATTTCCCCATCTGGGACTCACTGAGTCAAACATGGATCTTTGGTTCCCGCAAATTCCTACCACTTACGACATCCCGCAATGGAATATGGGAATTGAAAAGCGTTCACTGTTGTCTGGAATACCCCTCTGCATAAGATGAAGACTGAATAGAGGCAAGAGTGGTGCCGTCCTGCCTTAGATGAAGACTGGCCAGCACCCAGGAAAGGTTGCGAACCACCCTATCAGCAAGCTTCGTCGGGCCGGGGTAGGGCCAACCGTATCCCAACCATTTCGCGGTTGGCCCAACTTTCGCCCGATGAATTTTGCTGATAGGGCACTTCCTGCCTAAGATGAAGACTGGCAGAGGCTAGGGTAACGATGACGACTGGTCAACGCTAGGAATAGGTTGGGAACTCCCGCCAGCCTAAGATGAAGACTGGCTGGAGTGAGATAGAGGAACAGTAAATTCTGATAAAGCAAGGTTCAAAGCAAAACAAATAAAGCATGAGGAAATTGTGGACTGCTGTCCGAAGAAGAAATACCAAGCAAGTGAGCTTGATGTGGTCCGGGCCGTAGCCCGAGTAATTATGAGCTCCCAGCCAGCCTGTGGCTGTTTATATACTATTTGTTCGGTCGCTCGTAAGTGCTCTGGTGACGTCATATTACATCTTCCGATGATTATAGATAAGGTTTGAATTTTCTTTACATACACACATATTATTACCATAGACCTCATAATAGATAGACTTATCACGCTTCCCCATTTCTGGCTGCGCTAAACCTGATTGATTTTGGTTCAGAGCACGTGATTTTGAAGTCATCCGCTAGGTAGCTCTGCCATAGACCTCATAGTAGAATATGACGTCTATGGCAAAGCTACCTAGCGGATGGCTTCAAAATCATGTGATCTCAACAAAAATCCATCAGTTTTAGCGCAGCCAGAAATGGGGAAGCATGATAAGTCTATCTATTATGAGGTCTATGTTATTACATAGTGTTTTGCTATTTTAGAATTTATCGTTTGCGGTGCGTACACTACTATCCAAAAGAAGTTACTGTTCAACGGTACGCACAATATAATTCAAAAGAAGTTATCGTTTCACGGTATGCACAATATGAATTTATCAAAAAGGGTGAAGCGATACAATGCAGTTCAGAGGTGGGATAATTAATAAAAATATTACTTGTAACAAACGAACATAGCAAAATGTGAGAAACGTTACAAACATTTAAATGCCTTTACCGGTCATACGCACGATTTTGCATGGGGATGGCTTCACCATTGTTTCTGTGATCAACGATTTATATTTTACGCATTTTCAATCTTATCTGAACGTTCAGAGTTCGGGTACATATCTTGTAAGAACGAACAGTACGGGACCTACGGCTATTGTTTGCTTCGTGTACAAGTCCGAAATTTTAAATATAGATTTTGAAGTGGAGAAATCGATTTAAAATATAAATACAGTGAACATCGTCTTAATTTTTGCCGTGCTTTCCTAATTTCTTACTAGTTGCAGGCGCCAGGCGTGGTACTATTGAGATTACTTCTAGCATGCGAAGCTGAATTTGCTTATATCTTTTGTATATGTTACTTCAGATTTGAACATGAATTGCAGAACGAAATTAAATAAACTAAAATAAAAGTAAAATCATAGTTCTCGAATTTTTGCGCTATACTATTTTACCCGTTGGAACCAGGGCCGTCACTTGTGGGGGAAAGGGTAGCAACTGCCCCCCCAGGGAAACTCCCCGCTGTTCGAATGGGGCCCACTTTAAGACAAAATTTCTTACTCCATATACGATACGAACTTGAAATTATAAATGCAGCATCAAACAGCTTCACCATATTACACAAACAAAACAGCACAATAAAGGCAAATAAAACAAAAATGAGACCTAGGAACATTTCAGTAAAATGTCTAGTATTAGAGCCCCTAGAAATAATACTTAGAGATTTGTCAATATTGTTCCCTGAATTAACTTGTCAAGGATGAAACGAGCCCATCATACCATTTCGAATTGAACTGAAAATCATTTAAGGGTCTGCCCTGCTGCCCTGCTCTATTTTCCTAGAATGAAGTACAATCTGGGACCTAGTTCAGTAAAGTTCCCAAATAGGTCCCCACAAGTAATAAACATGTTTATTAGGTTTTAATCGTGTCAAATATGGGTCTACAGTTTAACTTGTAACAAATGTAAAAACTAGAAGTCAAAAATGCCTGTTTTATTCCCACAAAAATAATAGCTGGGGTACTTGTTACGAACATACGTTAAAGTGTAAAGTATATTATTGTGTTTATTGAATTGTATTGATAGCATTACATTCGTGTGAGAGGATCAAAAGAAGATATTACTTAACTAGGGGGGGCAACTTTTTTTTCTAGGGAGCCCAAATATTAATGCTTCCCCCCCCTCCTCAGGAAAAATTCTAAGTTACGGCGCTGCCTGGGACTGCGACTACATGGTAAAATACTTCCTATCGGCAAACATTTTAGACATTAATTCCTTCATTGAGAATATGAGATTTTGCTTCACTTTTTATTAACTCACTTCGAAGTATGTACTTCTAAATTTGCAAGCTAACGTTTGCCTCCTTTTATTCATTCAACTCATTATTCCCGCCCTCTAGACAGTAAAAAATATTAAATTAAGAAATGAGTAGTCAAGGAGCCCACTAACTTATAGAAACATTGCAAATTGCCTACCTTCTCAGGATACTCCTTCACATGGATGATTAACCTTTTGAATGTAAGCTATATACAGTACATATCCCTTGTTTTGCTATATGATAGGGGCATAATAGACAATTATTTAGTGTTTTTAAACTAACCACATATTTTTTGCTATAAAAAATGACAATTACATCCTATATGTAATGAATAGTCCCCAGAAAGCACTATATCTTACTGCAAGTCTTAATTAAATACTTGTAATTACTGTTCCTCCAACCCTATTGCCTGTGTTCAATCAATAACACAGCACTAATAGCGGATAAGCAATTAAAATCCAGTTATTAAAATTACTATACAGTTGTGTGAATTCCTTGGTGCAAGATATGTTAGTGAACAGCTTTGTACACTAATGAGAGTAATATATTACCGTATTTATTGTTAAATACCATACCATTACATTAAATTACACAAGGAACATTCACTGTAAATCAAATCATATAATGTAATATGTATATACGAGAAATTTAAGTTGTATTTGCTTGTATTCTGTGAAAATACTGATTTTTCGTGACACGCGTGGGTATCGAACCGATGTATTCCTTACTACACAAAGCTATTCTCACCAGTCGGTCAAACATTTCTTTTAAACTGTTAAAACGCATATGCCACACAAGCAAAATACCTCTTTTTCTCTTCATCTGTTGCACAGCCTATTTTGTTATTTTACACACACACAAACAAAAAAAAACAGATAGAAAGAAAAAGAAAAGAAAAGAACACGCCAACCAGAAACAACAGTTTAATATATAATTACTTTGCAATTCATTTCCATCTTAATGTTACCTTTTTTTTCTCTCTTTTTGTAGTTCTTTTTTCCCCCCACCAGATGGAAAAGTAGTGGTATCTTGCTTTTCAGGGGATTTTAATAATTCATGAGGGAGCCGCCTGACAGCGATGGAAATGGAAAGGATAATACATTATGTATGTATGTATATATATCTTGACACGCACATATAAAACAGGATGAATTAACATACGAAGAAAATGAAAGATAAATTGGTTTTGTTAGATTACACCCATCTTTGCATGCCAGTTCTTTTTGTCTTTTCAACACAGAGGAACCACGAATAGACAATGATACAACAAACACTTAGAAAGGACAAAATATATAGATTTTGTTTCAACAATTAGAGTTTATGTCAAGACTACCACAAATGAAGCTTAGAGTGTCAGTTTAAAAAAAAACGAAAAATGTACAGAGGAGCGAACCAATAAAGTGAACTAAGCTATGAAAAGAGCAGGTAAGGACCCAGATAATGCAATGGTGGGGCCCCCAGCAACATTTTAGTCAAAGGAAAATCACATATGGTAAAATGACATGTGGTAATACGTAATGAAATGTACCGTGTCGAGTTAATCGCAAAGAGACAGATCCTTGACGTGTAGCTTAGCCTTCGCCATAATATATTACGTATATATCCGATTGAAGAAAGGAGCAGTGGACATAGATAGGTAATCAAGTAAGTTCGCGTATAGGCAGAACAATAGTATGACGGGAGAGGTAGATCCTTTGGAGATGGTTTAACCCCCTCCTTCGTGATATGTAGACAACAGAAACGAATAAGGTGAGAGAGAATGGGAACATCAGAATTAGGTTTAAAAGTTGCATATGGAGGCGTCATTTGTATTTTAGATTGTAGATCTGAGTTTCAAACAGATCCTTGGCGTGTAGCTTAGCCTTCGCCATAATATATTA
>JAGDQP010016006.1:26746-38565 GCA_022664845.1 Lepisma saccharinum | reverse complement strand
CACGGCGGCCGGATCGCACAGCAGGCAAGGAGTGCAGCTGTTGTGAAATGGCAAGTGGACGGTTCACCCGTATACTTAGTGGAGGATCGAACAGGCACCTAGTGGATGAGGTGTCAACAAGTGAAGTAGGTCATGAATATGAAAGGATATGCCCAGAGGATGAGGAGAGTGGATATTCAGGCGTTAGTGCTCGTAGTTCGTCTTCTTCGTCGTAAGAGTTAACAAAGGAACAGGAAGGAGAGACGGATGATAAAAGATGTCACCGAGAATGTGAGGAGCGTTCTTATGTAAAGTGTCAAGGAAGAGAGCATGAGCGAAGGCAGCGAAGGAGGTCTGAGAAATGTGAAGAAACGAAGATCAGATTGAGACTAGCAGAACTCAGATCTTTTACTACTTATGCGGCAACTAGAAACGATGTATCAGCCAAGTCTTTTCTGTTTCAATTTGAAAGAGAGGCGAATATTGTTGGGATACCAGAAAGCCAGCTATTGAATTTAGTTAGTTTCATATTAAAGGGACAAGCACTTTCATGGTATCTCTCTAATGCGGATCGTTTCGCAAGCTACCAAGATTTTCGCCGATCTTTCTTAGAGTATTATCATTCTGATAGTGCCACTTGTGCAAAATTAGCACGGCTACGGTCTGTGCCATTTAATTCAAAAACAAATAGTACTGTTGAGAGTTTCGTAACAGAACGTTACAACGCTATTAGAGACTTAGATCCATACGTCTCCGAAACACAACTGTGTAACAACTTAATCTCGTTGATGCCGGTTTACTATCAAAACCACCTTGCATCATCACGAGTATCAAATTTAGCAGATATGTTGGAAACGGTACGCCGATTGGAGGCTATCTTTGAGAGTTATGAAGGGAAACCTCATAATTATAGTCAGAATTATCCAGGCAACCGGGGAAGAGTCCGCACTCAAGGCCCATTCCGGTAAACGAGGTACGGATGCAAGGTGATAGTAGTAAAGAAAGCGATGCGGGGCAATCACAACAGTGGGAGACAGTTACTGAGACAAGTCAAAGAAGAGAAGAGAACGAGAATTATAGGCGAGGACGTCTAAATGGAAGACAGAGGAATTCCCGGAGATCTCGGGGAGGTCGGTATGAAAGAGGCCCATATTGTAGTCCGGAGAGACCACATGGGTCCGATAGGGAACAAGGAGACTCCCTGCAGGAACGAGACATTGGTTTGGAGCGCTCCAGGGAGGAAGCGGTATTAAACTATTATCCCGATCCACAAAAGACGCAAAAAAATGGGGGTGCTCCCCGGACATGAGGGTCCCGGATGTCGAGGTGGAGCTAGCCCTAAATGAGGACCCGGAACGAGAAGAGATTCAGTGTGGGGAGAAAGGAGTGATTGTGTATATGAATGAGTATTGTGTGGATTTTGTACATATTCAGAGTGAGAGCGAAGTATGTTAATGTGATGGGGAAGGATATCCTGGAAAAGAATGTGAGGACGAGAAGCCGAACACGAGAAGTAGTAGGATAGTAATAAAAATTTTGGATCAGCAGATTGTGAGTCTGGCCGACAGTGGGGCAGAAATTTCCCTTTGTAGTGAGACTGCGTGGAGACGACTCAGCAATGTAGTTACGAGACCCCAGATCAAGCCGCGGAAAGACGTCCTGGTGGATTTTTCAGGCACGAAGAAAGTCGGCGTGAGAGGAGAAGTGATCCTCCCCCTGGTCATTGATGGAATAAACATTTATCATAGTTTCTTAGTAGTAAATGGGTTAAAACAAAGCCTCATTATAGGAAGGGATCTCTTGTCCAAATACCGGTGCGTCATGGATTTCGAGCGAGGAAGGCTTGTTTTTAATTTTAAAGGACTACCGGTGATAGTACCAATGTATGAAGGTCAAGATGCACTGCGTGAGGGTTCTCGTGAATCTTCCAATGACCATAACGTTGAAATCACATCACAAAGTACGGAGGAGGAAACGAAGATAACTACTGTTGAGGAACGTGAAATAGATGTATGTGAATGTGATGAAGTTGATAAGCTCATGAAACCACATCAGTATACCCCGAGAGCGATGGATTGCCAATGCGATGGGCCCAGAATCGTGGAGAAATTAAAGATGTGGGAAGAACAACTCGTGAATCACTGTTTGGTTTACGATGAGGAGCGCCAGAACCCACAGAATGCGGGGAGTGACAAGGAAATGATGATGCGGCAAATAGCAGAGGCTAGTGTTTTAGAGGACAGGTGGGCCCATGAGGTGAATGAGACTCAGTGCATTAAGTTCCAAGTTGAGGGGAACAGTAGAAGCACGATAAAAATGGAGGACATCACCAAGTGGTGTGCCACAAAAAAGGAAATTGAGGCCGCAGTCCAAATGACAGAGGTGCCTCCAGAAGAACAGGAGATGTTAAGAAAAGTGTTATTAGCTCATCAAAAGGTGTTAACAAATTACCCGGGAAGAGTAAAGGGATTTGAATATAACATAGAGGTAGACAAGAACCGTCGCAAGTTTCTGGTGAAGTGAGTTCCGAACCACTCCATACAATAAACCCCCACAGACTTAAACGTTTAAACGTTTTTTAAGGTAAAGCATATATAGTATTGTAGCCCAGTATATGTAGACTCTTAGTCTAGTATATCTAGTATGTTATACTTGCAAATAAGACATTATTTTAAATTTATATAGCAAAATGAAAGTGCACGTCAAATAATGTATTAACTTTCTACTACATGCATTATTTTCTACCTGCATTGCATCGTCGTCACTTCTACGAACCACAGTATCAACATACTCCTTCATTTGCGACCACACACACAGATATTTTTTACCTAACACCAATCTCGCAAAATATTCTTTGGCGATTAGGACCATGTCCATTTTTCTGTTCAACTTTTAGGATGCAGAATAGTATACATAAAGATCTGGAACTATACTACAAAGTTATTTGTTGGAGAGGCTTGGGTGCAGCCTTACACACAATACCATGTTTACATTTTGGTGAGCGTGGCCACAGGCTCGAGTGGTTCGGAATCCACTTTACCAGCAACTGACTGTTACGTCCTTGAAAGCTCAGTAGTTTATTTCAGCCACTCGTAACAATGTTCTCACTAAGTGTTCAATAATTGTTTTGGTCTTTCCACTTTGGCTTTAGTAAGCCTAGAACAATTACTGGACATTTGAGACGATGCAGCCTTAGCATTGAGCTCCTCTAGTTCCGAAACTATGCATGTCTCCAAATTTCTTCAAACGAACTTTTTTCTCGTCTTGATGTAAATAACTGGCTCCCGAATTTTCTGCCATTCTAATCCATTTCATTCTTTGACAAAAACATTCTAATGTTGCGAAACCTGTTTATGTGGCACTCTCTCAATCATAAATTTTGCTTAAATAGGCGTATTGGTACTACTTCGAGTGTGATTTACTAGTCCGACATCGCTTACGTCATTATCCGTCGAATTATTGTGATAATTCTTTAACTTGAAGCGCCTGTAGCTCTGAAACAATTAACAATTTTGAATTTCTTCAAAGCGACATTTTTGTATTTAAATCTTTAGTCGACTTTGACTATATATATGAAAGAAGGAAAAAGATTATGGATTTATTTCTAAATTCTGTTATAAAAGAATAAAATAAAGTATTTTCTTATATAATCTTATCTTACTTTAGATTAATGTCAGTCTAGTCTAGTCGAAACTTGGGTTAAACTAGCATACTATCTGGGAAATTGGCAGACAGTTTGTTTGAGAAATGTCGTCAACGCGAACAGTAAAGTATACAGCATTATGGTACTCTTGAGGTGACTCGCTTCTGAAAAATCAGTCTAACGCAGAATCAATGAGCCTTCGTAGTTTGAAATTAAAATCTACATAAATGCCTTTATTGCAGAAACACTTTTCATAACATAAAAGTACTAGTAAAATGTACTTCATTCAGTAGAAGAACCCGTGGGGTAAGGGTAGAGTGGCGAACAATAAACAAATCTGAAGGTTGTAAGCTCGAATCGCCCTGCAGACTGAAACATTTCCACGCTGCAGTAGAGCTGTCCAACGAGCGCATTTCGAGGTCTCGAAATGCGAAGCCCCAAGCAGTCACGCTCGAAACGTAGGAGAATAGGCAAAAAATCCACTTCGAGCAACTTCGACCGTAAATAAGTTTCGAATACTCGAAGAAAATTCGAGCTCTCGAAAATACTTCGAGCGCTCGAACAGTTCGAGTGGAGTTCCTGTTCGAATTACGTCATCAGATTGCATTATTTGTCTTTATCTTCCTGTAACTGGTTAGAGGAGGTTCAGTGCTGCCAACCAACCAAATAAAAATAATGGGTTATCAAACAAAATCTTTATAGGTTTTTACCTTTGAACTGGAATTGATTGTATACGAAACAACAATTTTGGCCCACATATACGAGGGTTAGTCAAAATAACGCAAATCCACGAATTTCAACATATTTGAACAAAGCTCTGAACAACTAGTCCAGGCAATATAGACCATATAGGAACCTTACCTGGAAGAATTCATAAAAGTTCTGGAAATAGGCTTACTTTATGCTTTTGGGTCACTGAATTCGAATCTTTAAGTAACAACCAAAAGTTCCCCCCGCAATCCCCCAAATTAAAAAAAAATAGTTTGTTTTTTTGTTATTCGGAAAGTAGACAAAATTTGAAGCAAAAAGGTTATATGACTTGGACGTAGGACTAACTGGGGGGCGTTAGCGCGCATCCGAAAATGCACATCGGCGTCGCGGGGTTGCTTGCGCTAAGTTACGCAACTTCGCTTTACCACTCACGTTATTTACATTCGCTGTCTGATCTCCCTCCTCCATATTTTTCTTCAAAGCTCTCCCTCCCCCTTATTCTTCACTTTTTCAGCATGTGGAAATCCCTGACCCTCTTCCTAAAAAAGACATAAGAGGACGAAGAGGGAAGGGAAGTACTTTCCGTTGTAAAATCCTGGAAACAAGACTTTTTTCAGTCAAAGTTAAAGTTTGAAAATTTGAAATTTACGATAAAATCGATGAAAATACATATGTGCAATAATGTTATGAGGCAGTTGAAACATGATTTAATACTTCTAAGCGTACTTTTTTGCCCAAGTCCAAGGCTTAAAGTGGGAGAAACGAGAGGGAAATCAGTTCATCCGAAAGATTATATGGTAACTGCGTTCCCCCATTTCATTTTCCCTTACAATGGAATTGCTATACATAATTATATATTTTCAGCACCCCTGTACATTGCCGTTCCACCATTTCATATTTCACTCGAAGCACTTCCCAAGTCTAACCTAAAATTAGAAAAAAAGTAGAACAGGGATGTATTTGTTTTTTATATTATTTATTTCATTCGTACATGTCGGGGAAACTTTCTTTTTCTCTTAAAATTAGGAACATACGACAAAAAAGAGGTGAATTTATGATTGTTACGTCATAGATTGGAAAATATAAACTTTTCACTACTAATGAAAAGTTTTTCAAAAAAGAGAAGAAAAAATACTGACATATTATGACAAATTTGAGTGTTTTTAGCGGTAAGTTTAAATTATTATCCTCCGCTTGACTGCTGCCAAGGTCCCAGGTTCATCTATGTCACTTTGAACACTATCAGATCCGTCAAATGTTGCTCCGTGACGGAAATATTTGTCAGTCAAGCTTAAAATTGAGTTCATTCGTGACAAAGATATAATATCCGTTTTTTAAAGCTGATTGATCGATGGATCGTGTGAGTATGGGGCGACGCGGGCCTGAAACGTATGATTAAAAAACAAAAAAATGCCTTACGTAGTGATTACTTGGATAATGTTATACAAGACAATAAACAATGAGTTATTTTAATTATATTAAAAGAATTAATCGCCAGTTTTAGTCGAAAACTAAACATTTTCCAAACATAATTCAACTAATTTTTGCTTTTTTCCAGCAAGATTTGACAACTTCGCAATCATTAAATTCTATTAAGCTTGACTGACAAATATTTTTGTATGTTTCAGACTTGGGTGAAACCCACGGAGCAATATTTGACAAATTGACAATATTGATCAAAATGACAGATGAACCTGGGCCCTCGGCTGCAGTCAAGCGGAAAAGAAGAATTTAAACTTTTCCCTGAAAACAGACTCAGATTTGTCATACTTTTTCAGCATGTTTCTTTTCTCTTTTCAAAAATTTTTCATTGGTAGAGGAAAGTTTATATTTTCCAATATATGTTGTAACAATTATAAATTCGCCTCTTTTTTGTCGTATGTTCTAAATTTTAAGAGAAAAATAGTTTTCCCGAAAATAGGGGCCTGACCTGTACGAATGAAATAAAAATACAAAAAACAGATGCATCTCTGTTCTACTTTTATATCATTTTCGGTTAGACTTGGCAAGTGCTTAAAGTGAAAAAATGAAGTGGGGGAACGCCAATGTGCAGGGGTGATGAAAAGGTGTAATTATGTATAACAATTGCATTGCAATGGAAAATAAAATGGAGGAACGCAGTTACCATCCCATATTATCTTTTGGAAGAACTGAGTTCCTTCTAGTTTCCCCCACTTTAAATACTGGACTTGGGCAAAAGAGTAGACTTAGAACTATTAAATCATGTTTCAACTACCTTGTAACATTATTGCACATATGTATTTTCTTGGATTTTATCGTAAATTCCAAATGTTCAAACTTTTACTTTGACTGAAAAAAGTCTTTTTCCAATATTTTACAATGAAAAGTACTTCTCCCTCTTCGAATCCTATGTTTCATTTTAGGAAGGGGGGCGGGGATTTCCACATGCTGAAAAAGATGAAGAATAAGGAAGAGGGAGAGTTTTGAAGAGAAAGATGGAAGGGGAGACCAGACAGCGAACGTAAACGACGTGAGTGGTTAAGCGGAGTTGCGTAACTTAGCGCAAGCAACCCCGCGACACCGAGGTGCATTTTCGGATGCGCGGTAGCGTCTCCCAGTTCGTCCTACGTCCAAGTGTCACAGGATCTTTCTTGTTTAAAATTTTGTGTACGTTCGAATTTCTAGGTATTTTTTTTCCGAATTACAAAAAACAACGATGGTTATTTTAAAAAAAAACTATTTTGGGGGCGTTTTTTTTAAATTTCGGGGTTGCGGGGGGAATTTTTGGTGGGAAGTTAAAATGGGATTCTTAAAAAACTTAAAGTAACCCTATTTCCAGAACCAACATGAAGTTTTCCAGATAAAATAATATATTACCTGGACAAACTTCTTAAGTTGACAAGACGAAGAACATAGAGTAAGTCCGAAACCAAAATTTTGGCCCACATATAGGAGGATTGGTCAAAATAAGGAAAATCCGCAATTTGAACATTTCTCAACAAAACTCTGCACACCTCGATAAAACGAAGAACAAAGAATACGTCCGAAAACAAAATTTTGGCCATATAAGAGGGTTGGTCAAAATAATTAAAATCCACAATTTTCAACATACTCAACATGGGAAGTATTATTCTGGCTTGTACACCTGTTGGGAGGGGGATACTGTGCGGGAATATTACCTGTAATTCCTTCATTCATTCCGTTTAATTTTTTTTATTCTTTTTGTTGGTCCTGGATTTTTGTTATTATTTACTATTAAGTATGGTGACTTAGATAGTTTATATAAAAAAATTTGGTTTGTAGTGCTAAGGAAGATTAATAATATTCTCTTGGTCGTGGTATGAATATTGTAATGTTCCACGTGCTTGAGCACGAGTTTCACATTCGCAGCGTAAGCTTTGTAGTAGCATGAGTACTACAAATAGTAAACATGTTTAAAACAAGTGACGGAATGTAAATGAACAGTGCAACATAAACAAGCAGACGACAACACCAGGTTCATCAAAGAATCAACAGAAGGAACCACCATCATTGGAGGAGGAGCTTGGAGAACAACACCGATGGAGGGCTATCAAACCCCGACGCAACCTTATAATTTATCACTCGCCAGGGTGGTCGCCTCTCTCCGCTACATTCTCCTCCACACACAGTTACCTGTCGGACTGGTATGCTCCTTCAAACCCAGCACACACAGTTAGCTGTCGGACTGGTACGTCCTTGACACACAGTTAATTGTCAGACTGGTGTCTTCCTTACGCATAATTTTAGCTGTCTGACTGATGCGACACCTATCCTAGCTCACTTCTACGAGGCATTTCACCCGAGAAGAAGAAGTCATAAAAAGTTATTTTGTAACTCAACAAATCTTGTAAATACCCTGGTATGGGACGCTCTTTTTATTAACTTATTGGACTTATATTTATTTTGTAATAAAACTAGTGACAGGCAAAAACCACGATTTCGTGTATCTTTCGAACTCTACCTAAATGTTACTCAGAAAGCAGTAGAACGTAACGTGATTATAGCGCCGATTCCACTAATCAAATTTATTAGTGTACAGAAATATAAAAGGGCCCAAAGTGTACCAAGCTCAGATATCAGTAAATAGTGCGAAAAGATCGGGACTAAAAATGGACGTGTCAAGTTATTTTTCTTGCTACTAAAGACATTTTATTAGACATGTACCATAAAATATCCGATATGAAAATAGAGTAAATGTTGTTTAATGCCAGTAACTACTAGATCAGGCAGTAGGGTAGGCAATCAAGATTCTGAAATCGAAAACGAAACATCTAACGAAGGTGATACAATGGCGACTAACACATCATTTCATTTACCACATTTAATTAAGTTTTCCGGCCATATGAATGAAGCCCCGGAGATGCTATTAGAACACATGGCAACATTGCAATCGTAGGATGACGATAAAAGGAAACAAATCTTGCCAATGAATTTTCAAGATACTGCATTTAACATGGTATTCCAACTGCAATCGCAAAATTTAATGACAGAGACGACATACAAACAGTTGAAACATAAATTAATGAGCCTTAGCAGACCAATCATACCACACTATAAAGCGGAGATGGAAATTAATTTAATACAGCAAGGAAACAACATGCATACTTCAGCAGGAAACTGAAGACCGTTAGACATAATCTTCCAGAAGCTAGTGAAGGGGAGAAAATTCATTTTCGCAGTCTTGGATTGCAACGCAATTGTTTAAAGAAGATCGCTCTGGAAACTCATACTTCAGTAAGGGATCTTCAGAAATGTCGCCATGTATTAGAAAAGTCAACCGAATTACTTAAAAATAGAGAATTTGTAGAAAAAGTCACAAGCATTATATGCACTGGCCGACGGTAGTCAACAAGCCCAACCTATGACAAATTCATTAATTCAAAACCCCATTAACCAAAATTTCCCAACTTTGAGTCAACAAATACAAAATTTTCAACCTCAAAATAATCAAATTCTTACACTTGCCCAGCAACAACAATCAGTCAATCAAAATCCTAATGTTCAACATCCTTTGATAGAGTCTATAAATCACTAAGCACCTTACTATTCAGTCTATAAACTCCTACCAATGAATAGTCTTACAATTAGATAGCATAACCAAGCACCTATTGTCATCATAAATACTGTTCCCCACAGTAAACCTATAGGAAGATTTCTTTATGACCCAATGCCACCTAAGGACCTTATGGACCCAGATAAGCCATTTAAATACGAAAATCCTCAAAATTCAATGGATAACTTAATCCAAAAGTTGGCTGAATTGTCTCTCATTGTCGTGAAGAATAGTGCTAATCAGAAACCTTATTGCAAGAAAATAATAAGCAAAATGGTAAAAAAGTACTACAACAAGAAAAATAGCAACTACAAAAAGGGGAACAATAATAACAATGAAAATAAGCCAGGAAACAATAATGATAGAGTCACCGTTTGTGCCATCTGTTTCAAATGAAATCATTCTGCTCGATTGTTGGCACAAAGATAAGAAGAATCCGCATTCGGGAAACTAATAGGCTGGCCCCGGGAACCACAAGTCAAGCCGGCCCCGAGGGCGAAGACAAATAAAAAGATCGAGAATAATCGGAAGAAGACCAAAAGACCTGACTCACAATCCGATACGAATGTGAAACAAACCTTAGAAACGTTGAGACAAACCTTAGAGAAGAAATGGGAATACAATGGGACAGTTCAGCACTGATTCATTGATTTTAAGAAAGCATATGACTCTATCAAAAGGGAAAATTATACAATATCCTGGTACAATTCGAATTCCGAAGAAAAATATTCAACCAGAGAGGATGTGTCTCAGCGACCCCATAACCAGAGTATGGAAAGATAATAATATGTCAGAGAGTTTCGAGATTCGAAACTAATTGAAACAAGGTGATGCCTTGTCACCATTACTTTTTAACTTTGCGTTGTAATATGTGATTCCGAAAATACAAGATAACAAAAAGGGACTAAAATTGAATGGCTTGCATCAACTGTTCGTATACCTTGATAATGTAGATTTAATAGAGGACGATGTAGATGCAATAGAAAGTAACACCGATATATTAGTAGGAGCGTGCAATGAGATAGGTTTATAGTAAACATAGAGAAAACAAACCCTATAAGCCAAATGCCGACGCCGACTGCGGTCCGACTAATTAGTAGTCGGGGAATAGTCGGCGTGATCCATAAGTGGCGATTGGTGGTCGGGCCGTTTTCCGGACCACCGTCAGTGTCGTCGGGACATCTTCCGGGCCGCCATCGGGTCGGCATAGAGGAGTAAGCTCGTCCAAAGCCCGACCGCCGACGTCGGCTTCACGTCGGGATTTTTCAAAACCCGACGTCGGTCTGCCCGTCGGGTCGCCCAAATGCCGACGTCTCCTGGTTTGCTGGGATAATACATGATAACAAAACGAAACACTGGTAATGAAGGAAATAGATACATAACAATTAAGAATGTGAACATAAAGAAAATAAACAAATTTAAATACATTGGAACATATGTAACAACCACAAAAGAGGTCAGGGAAGAAATAAAAAGTCGTTTAGTATCGGGCAACGCATGTTTCTACTCAGTCCATAAACTCTTAACCTCGAGATTAATATCAAGATAGTTGAAATTGAAAATATGCAGAACGGTTATTCTGCCAGTAATACATCACGGTTGCGAAAGTTGGAGAACGACCCAAGCGGATGAACATATTACAAGTGTTTGAAAATAAGGTATTTAGAACATATACGGGCCGAAACGGAACGAGATGACTGGGAAATGGAGGAGACTACGGTACATAATGAAGAACTTCATGGACTTTACGACTCACTCGATGTTGTTAGAATAATTAAATCGTGATGACTAAGATGGGCAGGCCATGTATCTCAGATGGGGAAAAAACGAAGAATATATTGCATCGTGGTTGGTAAGCCGGAGGGAAAGTGACCGTTGAGAAGCCCGAGACGACGTTGGGAGGATAATATTAGAAGAGATCTTCGAGAAGTATGTGTTTGTGATGAAAACTGGCATGATCTTGCACAGGATGTAATCTTATGAAGAACGTTTGTTACTGCAACGATGATCCTTCGGGTTCAAAAGCTATAGAGTAAGTAGGTAAGTATATATATATATATATATATATATATATATATATGTATATATATATATATATCCTTTGACGTATGTATATGGGCAACGCCCTAGCCGAGCTGGTCTACCGGTTCCCGTAAGATCACCGAAGTCAAGCAGCTCTGGGTCTGGTCAGTGTTTGGATGGATGACCGTTTCAGCACTCCAGCCTGTGCGGCGTCCACCCAGCGTCGTGAGGCCAATTGTGGAGCTACCTGAATAAAGAGGTAGCGATCACAGTTGAGAGCTTCAGCTCTCCTCTCCCAACACGTCTGGTCAGCGTGCTAGCAGTAGACCACCTCCTCCCTCCGGGAGAGGCCTCATCCAGTAGTGGATTGAATATGGCTGTGTATTATATATATATATATATATATATATATATATATATATATATATA
>JAGDQP010016006.1:0-26646 GCA_022664845.1 Lepisma saccharinum | reverse complement strand
ACTACGGATTGTGAGGTCCCCTGTTAGATTCCCGGCACTGCGAAGGATCTTTTCTTAGACTTGTGGGTCTGGAACGGTACCCATCCGTGATGCAACTGGGGAGATGCTATGGATAAAAGCGATCACAGTCTGACCACTAGGTATGTTGTCCGCAATACTCATTACTTGTGCATTGGTATTTCATTTCTTGCACTGTTTCAAGAAGAACAGAGTATTTTCATACTTTACAATCAACTACGCATTATCATGTAACATCTCCTTATCTGTCTCAAAATTAAATTGAAGGCAAAACCGAGTTCACCGATGTATTTAGGGTAAAATTCAAACCCAGATTGATATATTAGATGACCCACGTCCCAATTTTAAAAATAGAGCAAGATTCGAGATGGCCGACTTTAAGATAGCGGTCATGACAAGCATACCCACTAAAAGATAGTGCATTTGGCCCGGTATTTACACATGTGTATTTGTTTTCCATTATTTCAAGTATTTTACAAATAAAGGTGTGTTTTTCAACTTAGATCACACTATAAGTACCTATTCTTATGAATCAAACCTTTGTCCACTGTGCCCGTCTTTATGGACGAAAGCAGCTTTAATCATACTTTCTGATGGTTTTCTGATGTAGCCCACTTCTCTAAAAAGTTTGGTGTGAAAACAGTTTACAGCGTTTACTTGTGAGAACAATAGCAAAGGCGGAATTCCAACTTGCAACTTGGTAATAAACCTGAGTTCATTTTAATGCAAATGTGTCGGTTTGTAAATAAATCATTAACAAATTGAGGAAAATCCCGGTGAAGACACATCTGACTAAGACTGTCCGGAGATAAGTCATAGATAATCGGTCATAAGCTTGTATATAATCGTACGAAAGGATAGCTGCCTGAGTGTCTGTATTTTCAAAATATCCGATAAAATCCCGAATATTGACTAAGGCAAGCGAGACCGGTTTATTCAAGCCTAGACCAATTTGTGCGTAAGACAAAATAGAAGGCGCGATCTGTTTGAGGCGAGACTGCTGAAGATTGATTTTGAAATCCAAATTCTCGAGAATAATGGAACAAAAGTTATCCACTGCTACTCCGTTTTGTGTTTTTCAAATTGGTATTAGTATACCTTCCTGTAGTGACATGGTATTTTACCTGTGTTGAGCATTTCATTCATCATTCCTGTGAAAAAAGGAACAAAATCTTGATCAAAGGCACAGTAGAAGCGGAACGTGAGCCCGTCCGAGCCCGGGGTCGGGAAGTGACTCTAGAGAGAGCATCCCTCACTTCTTAGTGAGTAAACGGCTGAATTAAGGAGGACGATTGTTGTTCATTTAAGTGAGGTAATGGAAAATTCAAAAGATGCTCTAACGCCACTAGAGGGGTCTGTGGGCCATACAGCTCCTGAAAATGATTAAATAACACCCCTGTGGCTACGTCAAACGTGTGCATGTGGGCATCTTTATCGTGTATTTGAGTCAGGACATTTTGTTTACATTTATTCCTTGACTACAGCAATGGAACCTTTTTCTGCAGGATTGATGGGTGCTAAATTTGCACGGATAAAATATCCTTAGTATTTAGTTTTCGTTAACTTTAATAAGTGGGCTTTTATAGCGTGAATAAAAGCATATCTATTTGTACCGGCTATATGTTCTTTAATGGCTTCCGTTAATAAACGAAAATAATATTCATATTGTTTATGTTATCTTGGTATTGTTGATAACACTATTGTTTACATAACTAATGTAAGCTAGGTTTCCCTTTAGTAGCCCAGCAATCACTAAGTGTTAGGCGTGGATCATTACGCGCGTACATATGACTCCACCTCCCCTGCAGCGCCTCACGGAACTGCTCATGCATTACAATTGAATCATTAAGGTACCATAACGAATTGTGTCAAGAATTTGTGTCGCTTGCATTTTGATTGTGAGTATTACCGACATATGGTCTGAAAAACTTATGGGTATGCGTTCGATATTTTTAATAAATGGGAGTAAACCAGGTGTACAATACCAGCGGTATACGCGGCTGCGGGACTTTGCTGTAAAAAAAAAAGAAGTAAAACCCTCTGCCTTGTTTTTGAAATAGCGCCATATGTCTGGATTAAATCTTGGATAGCCTGTAAAAAATTTAATGAGGGACTCATATCCTCTTTATGCAGAACTGCATTCTAGCCACTACTAACAGTGATTTGTTACCTTGTAAGGCCATTGCCACGTCAGTTTTTAAAAAGAGGTTGCGTTGAGCAATTTTCGACGAACCTGACGGTGCATAAATACTAGTTATCTGGGTGTTAAGAAAAGTTCCACTTGTGATTCGTTCCGTTTCGATAAAGGTTTGAGGTTTAAACGGGCAATCTACCCTGGTAGTAATTCCCGTGCCCACCCTCGTTAGGGAGGGACAAAGATGGAAGTTGTAATTATGAAATCTATCTTCATTTACAGTTTTCATTTCAGGAAACAAAGCTATATGTATATTACTGACATGGAGGAAGTCCACTAGTGCATCCTGCCGGTTAATTTCCAGTCTTCCGTGTAAATTTAGAATTGCTAAACGATAAGACTCCATAATTGCTTTCTGTGTAAGACTAATACTGTACGCCAGAACATGAAATACGAAACGTAACAAATATATGTTACTGAACAAAAACTTTCTAATGAGCTATCATGGCCAATATAATGTTTACATGACTTTGTTATACACGATTTTTCTCTAAGCCTACAAGATAGGCCACCCAACTAACGTAGAGTGGGTGGTGTGTGATTCTGAGAGTGTGTGCATGAACGAGCAAGGGTTGGAATTTTCTTTTCTTTATTAGAAAACATTATCATATGTCCTAGGTTCTGAAAAAAATATTTATGATGTCTTGTAGTATGTGGCAAATAATGAAAAAACTTCAGTCCCATTTCAAAAACCAAAAGAGGGAACGTAATGCTATTTTTCCATTAGGTAAATCACTGGTTCAAATTTACTGAAGAGTGTAATTTAAAGTGTCCAGTAGAAAAAATCCTTACTGAACATGGAGAAACGAAAATTAACGTTGAAACTTATTGATACTAGGTATTTCTTAATGAATCGAATATTCCATAGAACACTAACGTCATGCACTAAAGACAAGAGAAAACATGTTTCTATCAGTTCTTAAAATTGGGGAACGATATTTATGTTTTATAGTTTTTGATAATATGTTGTTATTTACGTTTATCTTTCACAAAGAACATGTTAGTTGCAAACTACAGAAAATATGTTACGTGCCAAGTTATGTCATAGTAAATATAATTTCTCTCTCTCCCTCTCTCTCTATTTATTTATCTATCTATCTATCTATCTATCTATCTATCTATCTATCTATCTATATATATATATATATATATATATATATATATATATATATATATATTCAACAGATACAGATAAAATAATGAATCTTTGAACATCATATAAAGAATATCTGAGATAAATTAGAGATCTTTCTCTTTCCAGAAAAATATTTGTGTGTGGGTGTGCATGTGATAAACGTAGATATGAGTATGCTTTGTTCCAAACGGCCACCATATCTTACTGTGTAGACGCTGGTTTCGTATTCTGGAGGTCCTCCATTCAGTTCCAGCGGGCGGACGAATGTCCTGACTTAGTTTTCCCAGTGTTTTCCTCAGCCACACCAGGCATATACCGGGATGGTCCCTTCAATTTAGGACCTGGTCGACTCCCTATCGCATTTTGCAAAACCTTATCTCGGAGTGTTCCATGGGTGCCTAAAACCTATAAATAACATGCAAGCACAACGAGTTCAATATATAAACCTGTCGCTCTGTTAATCGGCACATTGCTTTTTAATACCGTGTGGGTGGATCGACATGGAGACCGAAATGGATCGAGTGGCCGTATCTCAGTTGATATAGCGTTGGCTTAGCAATCGAAAGATTCCGTTTATCCTTAGTGAGGTGTTACCTGGCTATTTTCCTCACGACACGAATAAACTAATATTTATAATAATCTGCAGAAATAGAATAAACACACACGCACATACACACACTCACATAATGACAGAGTGTGTGTAGGTGAAGGAATGAGTAAAAGAAAAAGAGAAAAAAGGAATTGATGAAGTCATGGAAAGAAAGAAAAGGATAGAGAAAGATCAATGAAAACCTTGAAACTAGATTGATGTATTATTATCCTAAAGAACAAACGCAAACACACGGTTTACTCTCTGATTCTAGCTAGTGAAGATTCGTCTCTCTCAGACCCGAGGAGAATTTCTGATTGAGTGCTGTAAATAGTTGAAGCTATCATTTTAGTCGAAAAAACACGGCGTTGACTGTGGTTCGAACCCGGGTCGTCAGAATGAAAGGTCAAGACGGAACCAGTGCACCACACATTTTACTTCTAAAAACCTTCGCAACACATGTTACAGTTGTTCTGTGTAAAAGAAGTACAAGAAAACTGGACGCTTCAGGCCAATGATTTATTCGTATAGCTGTGCTCTAAACAACCACATACTTTATTTTCATCTTCCAACCAATATTCGTTAATCGTCGTCTTCTTCTTTATCTACAAAGATAGTAATTTTCCTACCTTAGGAAATGCATTACGTGCATTAGGTATTCAAAACTTCAAACTCAATCTCATGATAGAACTCAACCTCCGACCTCTCTCAACCTCACGATGAAACATTAACCTCGACTTTATCCAGCTTCAACCTCACTGTGGAAGTTCAAGTTCGACCGCTCTCAACTTGACGGAAACTTCAACATAGACCTCACCGAGCCTAAACCTCAAGATTGAAACTTCACCTCCCCTCACTAAACCTCAGATGGACTCTATCAACCTAGACCTCAAGATAGAACACCAACCTCAACCTAATGATAGAACTTCTATCTCAACCTTACTTAACGTCCAACTCACGATAGAACTTCAACATTGACCTAACTCAGCCTTACAATGAAATTTTAGCCTCGACCGCACTCAGGTGTTAAACCTCACCAGGCCCAACCTCAATCTCATGTCTCCTAGACCTCTAGACGCGAGTTTAGGTTTGTGAGGTATAGGTTGAAGTTTCATCGTGAGGTTGAAAGAGGTGGAGGTTTAAGTTCCTCGTAAGGTTGTGAGGTCGCGGTTCATTGTAAGGTTGAGTCAGATCAAGGTTGAGGTTGACTGAGGTTGACTGAGGTCGAGGTTCAAACTCCGTTGTGAGGTCGCGGTTCATTGTAAGGTTGAGTCAGATCAAGGTTGAGGTTGACTGAGGTCGAGGTTCAAACTCCGTTGTGAGGTCGAGGTTGAAGTTAAATCGTGGGGATGTAATGAGATTGGGGATCATGTTCCTCATGAGATCGACGTTTAAGTTCCGTCGTGAGACTCAGGTTGAGTGAGGTCGAGATTGAAGTTTCATCATAAGGTTGAGATTTGAGGCAAATCGAGGTCGAATTTTATTTTTATTTATGGCCTTTAGGCATCTACAGCTCAGGCCGGAATAGGGGTGCGGAAGTATGAGGAAAAGTTCTATCCCGGCATTTGGCTGATGCGTCTGAGGAAACCTAATGGAGAAACCTCAGTCAGGATGGTCGGTCGCTGGGATTGAACCCACACCATCCCGAATTCTACGCCAACGCTCTACCACTGAGCTACGGCGGCTCGGTAGATTGAGGTTGAGGTCAAGTGAGGTCGAGGTTGTTCGGTTGTGGTTGAGTGAGGTCGAGGATGAAGTCCCATCTCGAGGTCCCTCCCATCTGAATTTCGCACTTAAAGTTAAAGTTGGATGAAAGCGAGGACAAAATTGAATACTAATGATGTTGAGGATCTAAGGATGAGGATATGGAAATTATGCCAGTCCTCATGAGTCCTCCAATTATACACGTGCCAATGAAAGTACGTCAGAACTAGAACTCCGACTATTCGAAGATTTCTGGCATACCGTATCACAGATTCGTATATTTGAATACTTCTTGGTAGGAATAGTTCGGAGCCTACTTTACCAAGAACTGTAGGTTCTGTCCTTAGAAGCTTTCCAGCTCATTTAGAATGTTAATATCAATAAACAATTAAGCCGAAGTAAAGCATGGCGTGGTGTTTTGCAGTTTTCTTTTGAAGTAATACATTACATAAACTTTATACAAACCAAACTCGCACCTGGCAGTGCAAATTTACGCACGCCAATCCTCCTTCGAAAAACTGTATAACGTCTGTTCTACGCCACTTGTTCAATACTTAGATGTAGGTACCCTGGACGCTCGCTTGCCTTCCCTCGTTGTGTTTTTTAACAAATGATATCTCTAAACACTTGCCATACTCCAACGAGCAGGAAGGCTCAAATACACAGAGAAAACAAACAAGAGTAAAGTAGCTATTTGTGTTGTTGCGTCTGTGTTATGAAGCCCCATTTTACAACAGGAATCGCTCGTGTGTGTGGAAGGTAATCATAAGTTCCGGATTTACTGCACGTGTATCCAAATATTCTTTTGTAAACGATACAATAGACAAATCATTGTTCTTTTAAACATTTCCAGCCGTATTCAGAGACGTTTTTTGACTAACGTTATACTAACGAGTGACTTACAGCTAACAAGGAGAATTCGTATTCAGAAACGAATTTTGTGCGCTAGTAGCGCCTATAGATAGTAAACTATTAGTCGCATGCTTAAACAAGGGAAGCTCTAGTTTTGCGTTGTACTAATGACCTACTCGGTACTTTTGAGGAAGGAAAACAAGGGAAAAAGATAAATATTCGTAATTACTTGGCAAAAAAGTGAACATATTTTCCTGGAAACAACACATTCCAATAAATTCCACCAAAACCATCTTTTTAACTATTACACTAATACAAAAATGATTCAAATAGGTAGAACGCACGCTAATTTTGTAATGATACTAATACCTGTTGGAGTGCATTGTTCCACCTGTTGGCTTTGTGGCGACTTGGTTAAGACACGTTAATTTTAATTATTTTGATTTTTAGAGTCGGTGGTTCGAGCCCCGTCGAAGAAATTAGATATTTTTTACTTTCATTAAATTGAGTAGTAACTTGAATGTAATAGTTATAAATAAAACTTTTGCATCTTACATGATTTTTTTACTATGATACATTAAAATTGAATTCAAGTACTACGGGAATTTACGTTGTAGCCTATGTGAAATTTAACTACTGAATGGGAAAATATAGATAATGGAACCTATAGCTTACATGAGCTCAAACCACTTGTGTCCCTAAGTAGAAATATTCGTCCTGAACCGAAGTTTCCTAAACGTTTTAAATAAATTCAAATTCAAATACCAAGTTGAAATAGTGAATTGAAGCTTTAAAAGTCCAGTGTCGTTATAAATCCCACTGTACGATGATGCCAAGGAATGATGTATTTTCTACGAGCTGTTCTACCTTTCATATTTGGGGTTTATATGTTGAAGGCTGACACGTACATAAATAGTATTCCTTTCGTAACGAGAATGAATTTGTTTTGCCATTCCAAACATATGCTCTAATCTAGAACGAAGATAGGTACTTTCTATAAGACATAAGAAAACAAACATTTCCCATGCCATTGATACTAAGCAATGTTCAACTGAATGTACAAGAGTATAAATAGAAAGACAGATTCGACATCGCGTTAATAAAACCACTTCTTAGCATTAGATATACATTCACTCGGGCGTTCTTTTTCTGTAGGAAATAGTTGCATTTTTCTCCAGGAGAATTGTTGCACTGTACGCCACATAGTTAGACAACCAACATGACAGCACAGATATGCGCCAAAACATGTCAGAACATTCCCCCATTTAGAGCAAGAAAGAATTGACTCGTTCAGCACCATTTACAGAACCACGAGATAAATAGACAGAAATGTCATTCACGTGAAGTTCTAAGAGATAGGAATTAATGCAAAGAAAAGGAAAATTATAATATAGATATCATGCAGAAATCGCCATTTTGCATTGTTTACACACACACATGCACACAAACACACTCATACACACACATATGCACACAAACACACTCATACACACACATATGCACACAAACACACTCATACACAGAGAGAGAGAGAGAGAGAGAGAGAGAGAGAAAGAAAGAAAGAAAGAAAGAAAGAAAGAAAGAAAGAAAGAGAAAGCATGGAAGAAGACGGCGAAAGAACGAAAACAGAGAGGAGAAAGCAAGGAAAGAGGGAAAGAAAAGTGGCGCAAGACATGGATATCACTGAAATTTTAACGCTTATGAATACCCAGTCTCCGTCTCTCTCCCCTGCCCCTTTCTTTTGTGTTTTTTCCCGTGTGGGATAAATTTTTTTTAGCAGCTATCGTGAACATCATTTACAGCGCTTAATTCCTAGTAGAAAATTTTTGTAAAGCCATTCGTAGAATCGATCCAAAGACCTAACGAATGAGAGTCTGCCACGCTCACCATTTAGCTACACTGACCATAACAAATGTGTTGTTAAATCAGCCATTAAACTCGCTAGCCTCGACGGTTTATTTATATATATCCTACATATCAGAACTATCTTTCAAGAAAGTAAATCCCACTTACTGGCGGCGCGCTTATTCACCAATCTCAACCGGTATGAATAAAAATAAACTTGTTAGAGATTCTGCATTCAAAGCGCTTTTGGGAGAAGTGGGTGATGTAAACTTTTGGGAATTTAAATACAGCACCGAGAGCACCAATTGCCAGCTGGTTAGCGTGGCGTATTGGTATGATTCTGGTTCACGAAATAAAAAACGCGGGATCGATCCCCGGCGGGCGGATCAGATTTTTTCTTGTTTTCTGCCTTAAAAATATATTTTTAAAAGTTTTAACTTTTTATTAATAATTTCTCCCTTGAATTTTCAAGATTGTTTGTAATAGTGCAGTTTTTTGTTTTTAAAAAGTTGAGATTTTTTCTTCTTCTTTTCTTAAAAACATTTTTTCCAGGTTTAAATTTATTATTAATAATTGTTTTCTTCTATTTATCGTACATTATATAAAATCAGTGACCATGAGTTAGGGTAGGTTAGGTAAGGTTAGGTTCGGTTACGTATTTTTAGACTTTCGTTTCTTTCTTTCAAAATACATTTTTATCTGTTTGTGCAAAACTGACCCTATCTAATCTCCGCTAACCCATGGTAACTAAAAATGCATCTCGGGGGGAGGGTGCAGGCCTCGGTTACCGTTGAGTATCCGCAAAAGTGCTACATTGCTTATGCCCACCGTTAATCTCGGGTGCTCTTCCCCTGAGGCTCACGCCACGCAGCTCCCTTCGCAAGTACCGTGCTCCCTTGCACACCTCGCGGGCCACACCTTGTTTACCTATATCTATCATAGCTTTCAGTAGCCTCTATTTGCATGACAAAGCAATTATTAACAATATATGTTAACATATAAAATATATTTTGAAAGAAAAAAGAAGAAAAATATTGCCCTGACGGAATTCGATCCCGGTTTTTTTTATTTAGTAAGCCAACGTCTTACCGCTATACCAAGCTAGTGTGTGGCAAATTCTGATTTCATCGTTGTGTCTACAGTGGATGGCGTCTAAGACTGTCACTATGACGTCGCAGGCACGATGACTTCCAACCTTTTTACTATTTTCATCCTCAACTTTTGAATGCGGGGCGTAAAAAATTGTATGATGCTTTCTTGGTTAGTGGGCCATCGATTCCGCGCAAAATTACGCTTGTGCCAGATTATCATCTCGGGAGTGTTCCTAGTTACTGGTACGCCTCGGGCATGAATGTATGTGTGATTTTAATTTAATTCTAAGAATATCAGCATATACAAGTTAAAAAGGTATATCAAATGGAACAAGTAAAGTCCGCTTAAGGTGAACAACGTTTCAAAAAATTCTGGAGCGTTTATTAGCATTCGGAAAGTCCTGGGATCGACCATTCTAACTAAGGTTTTGCAAGATTTTTCCTCACCCATACCAGCAAACGCTATGAATAAATAGGCCCTGGTCGTCTATCTTCCAACACACTCTCCCAACCCTATCCTGGCTTGATCCGCATATGACTTAACGTCTTAAAATAATTTTAAACAAATCCTTCCAGGGTCCTTTTACCCCACCCTATCCAGGGCGAGTGTTATGCTTAAACAACATAAATCAATTCACACATGCACACTAATCATACACTGTAGATGTGAATATACGAATATAATATCTGGGTGTCAAGAATACTAAGATAGCCCCGCTCTTTCTTTATTGTCAATATTCAGTGGCAGAGCGTTGGCTTAGGATTCGGGAGGTTGTGGGTTCGATCCCAGCGGCGGACCATCCTGATTGAGGTTTCTCCAGGGTTTTTCCTCAGTCACACCAGGCAAATGTCGGGATTGCTTCTTCAACATAGGCTCTGGCCGACACCTTCCCGAATCGTTTCTCCTTCTCTATCCCGGCTTGAGCCTTAGATGCCTACAAGCCATAAAGAAAATTCCCATTCATTGTCAATTCAAAGTGCGTAATATTAATTACAGGACATATAGATTTCTATCCACTCCCTGTTCCTAGTGCATCTACGGGGTATGCATAGATGTACTGGAACAGGGGGCGGGAAGGAATAAGTGAGCGTTGGTAATTAAAGACACACTTTGTTCATATGGTATTGGATTGGATGGTAGGATTCAATGAGGAACGAGATAGCTGACTCGATACAAGTTGCTGTTGTTTATGTAATTCAGCGTGTCGGATCAAGCCAAGAAGTTAGTTAGTTGATGAAACTCTCACACTTTTTTAGTTTTTTAATTAAACGTATTGATTTTCTCCGGTTATTAGCGCACCCGTATTAACGTCAGTGAATAAGGGAAGATATAGGGTTTGTCCTTTCTGTGTGTCTTTTCCCCTGGATCTCAGCAACTACAAGTCCGATAGAGTTGAGCCATACACCGTTGGATTCGTCATGATCTGAAACAGTGGCTAAAATTATCAGTTTAACCCTAAAAGTGGCAGGTCCTTCTGAATCGCTTAGTATTCTCCAATTGTGCTTCTCGTAGATCTCAGAAACTGCAAGTCCGACAGAGTGAGAAATACCGTTGAATTTGTAATAGTCTCAAAGCAAGAAATCATCTATCAAATAAACTCTAAAACTGGCAAGTCCTTTTCATCGCTTAGGATTCCAAATATGTATGTTTCTTTGCCCCCCTAGACCTCAGTAACTACAGGTCACACAGAGATGAACCATACACCGTTGGATTCGTCATAGTCTCAAACGGTGCGAAAACTTATCAGTTTGACTCTAAAAGTGGCAGGTGCTTTCAAATCTCTTAGTAATCTCCATCTCTCTGTAGAGGTCATATCCTAAACTTCTTGAGCTAGAAACACCAAATATAGTATGAAGGTATATCATAACCAGTAGATTAAGAAAATATTACAAAATGTTGAAAAAGACGCCATCTTGGATCCAAAATGGCCTCCAAACTTACTGTTGTATAGAGGTCATAGCCTAAACTGCTGGAGCTAGAGAAACAAAATTTGGTACGAAGGTACATCATCACTGATAGGTTACGAAAATATTACAAATTGTCCCCAAAGACGCCATGATGGATCCAAAATGGCGGACCTTAATAATCAATTTTCCACGCCGTTTGAGTTAGAGATACGAAATGTGACATATAGGTATATTATCACAAGTACTTATAGTTTAGGAAAGTATTACAGCATTTTTAAATAATCGCCATCTTTAATCCAAAATGGTAGCCCAAACCCATTTTCCACGCCACTGAAGCTAGAGAAAAGATATTTGGTATGAAAGTGTGTGATCAAGAATAAGTTACAATAAATGGGTCAAACCTCTCCTAAGGGAATGCATTCCCTGGGGGGTATGGGGGCGGAGTCCCCTGGAGAGTCTGGTTACGATAGCCACATGATCTAGTCAAGCGAAATTTGGTGTAAAGGTAAATTATCAAGATTAGGTTACAAGAAACACATTAAATGATCACAAAGCTGCCATGTTGAATCCAATATTGCCGACTGATTCATACAGAAAGCATATTTCGCCCAAACAAACGTATTTCGACTCAGAACGACGAGCAACATTGGTTTTAATGTATTTTCTACTCGCATGATTGTTCTTCGGCGGTTATTCGAGCTATTTTCGGTTGCTATCTTGTAAAATGAAATTTTCCCTATATCTGCATTATTTTTGGGAATATATTGACCAAACCTGCACATTTCGACTCAGACCAATTTAAATATATTTAAATCGTTTTAGAATGTATTTAAATGTTTTTCATGTGTTTTCGGTAGCACCGGCCGCTATCTTGAAAAAACAGACTTTTTCCTAATCTTCGGCTTTATGGGAAAATTTCAACCAAACCAACATATTTCGACTCAAAGCAATTGTTTTAATTTATTTTCGGTACCTTCAGCCACCATATTGAAAAAATATACTTCTCCCTATATCATCGGTGTTTATTGCACAATTTCTACCAAACCAACATATTTCTGCTCCGAAGTACATGGATACTTGAATATTTTTTATGCATTTTCGGTACCACCAGCAGCTATCTTGCAAAAGTAGACGTTTTCTTATAACTTCGGCGTTTATGGGAATATTTCAACCAAATATTTTGACTCAAAGCGATGTACCTCAATTGTTTTCAGTTTCAATACCTTCGGCCGCCATCTAGAAAAAATAGACTTTCTCTATATCGTCAGTGTTCATTGCACAGTTTCTACCAAACCAACATATTTCGACTTCGATCCATATACTTCAATATTTTTTCTGCATTTTCGGTACTACCGGTCGCTATCTTTAAAACAAATGGACTTTTTTCCTATATCTTTGGCGTTTATGTGAATATTTCAACCAAACTGATATATTTCGACTTCGATCAATGTACTTGAATGTTTTTCATTCATTTTGGTTCAACCGGCCGCCATCTTGAAAAAAATGTACTTTTCCGTATATCTTCGACTTTTATGTAAATATTTCAACCAAACCAACATATTTCGACTGAAAGCGATGTACCTCAAGGGTTTACATTTATTTTCGGTACCTTCGGCTACCATCTAGAAAAAAATAGACTTTTCTCTGTGTCGTCGGTGTTTATTGCCCAGTTTCAACAGATCCAACATATTTCGACTCCCATCCTAGATGGAAATTACTTGAATGTTTTTCATGCATTTTCGGTACCACCGGCCGTTATCTTGAAATAATTGACTTATTCCTAATTCTTCGGCGTTTATGGGAATATTTCAACCAAACCAACATATTTCGACTCCGATCCATGTACTTGAATGTTTTTCATTCATTTTGGTTCAACCGATTGCCATCTTGAAAAATATACTTTTCCTTATATCCTCGGCGTTTATGGGAATATTTCAACCAAACCAACGTATTTCGACTTAAAGAGATGTACCTCAACATTTTTCATTTATTTTCGATACATTCGGCCACCATATTGACAAATGGACTTTTCCCTATATCTTCAGCATGTATGGGAATATTTAATAAACAAGTCTCGTCGGTCTGTCTAGGGTCGCGAGTTCGAACATTGATAAATTAAGTTAAAAAATAAATAAAATTGCGTTAATGAGTTGGAACCTGGCACACACAATTGTCTGTTCTTTAAAATTTGTATTTTTAATTATTTTCCAAATAATAGCGTTTAAAAATATTTCTGCTAACATTTCTACTTCTATTTGTAAGTTTCTTCTACAATGATATATTAAAATTGGGTTTCATCTATATGTTATGTAATTAACATTACACACTTTAAATTGACGATGAATGTGATTTTTATTTATGGCTTTTCGACATTTAAGGCTCAAGCCGAGATAGGGAAGGGGTTAGGATTCGGGAAGGAGTCGGCCAGAGCCTATGTTGAAGAAGCAATCCCGACATTTGTCTGGTGTGACTGAGGGAAAATAATGGAAAAACCTCAGTCAGGATGCCTACGACCACCCGAATGCTACGGCAACGCTCAACCACCGAGAATTGACAATAAAGAATGAGCGGGGATATCTTACCCAGATAGCAAAGCATGCTTGAATCAAGCTTGAAACTGCAAGGATGCATGCTTGAATGAAGCTTAAAAATGCAAGGCTGTAAGTTTGATTCAAGCCTGATTCAAGCATTCTAGTTTACTGGAAATAAGGTTGATGTAAGCTTGAAAGGTCGAGGGTAATGCAAGGAAAATTCAAGCATTAATCAAGGGTGAGCCTCATTATGCTTGATTCTTCAAGCTTGAATCAAAAGTGATTCTTAAGTTGCAAGCTTGATTCAAACATGTAGTAGTAACCTTCTTATCAGCAAGTATAAATCAAGGTTGAATCAACCTTGCACTATGAACAGCAAGCTTAGATCAAGCTTGAATCAAGCATGTATTAAACAGTTTGGGACAATGCTGAATAAAACAAGGTTTAGTCAAGCTTGATGCACGCATGTGTTAGTAACCTTGTTATCAGCAAGTATAAATCAAGGTTGAATCAACGTGGCACTATGAGCAGCAAGGGTACATCAAGCTTGAATCAAGCATGTATTAAACAGCTTGGGACAATGTTGACTGAAACAAGGGTGAATCAAGCTTGATTCAAGCATGTATTAGTAACCTTGTGATCAGCAAACCTAAATAAAGGTTGGATCAACGTGGCACTATGAGCAGACAGGGTGCATCAAGCTTGAATCAAGCATGTATTAAACAGCTTGGGACAATGTTGACTGAAACAAGGGTGAATAAAGCTTGAGTCAAGCATGTAGTAGTAACCTTGTTAGCAGCAAGTAGAAATCAAGGTTGGATCAACGTGGCACTATGAACGGCAAGCTTAGATCAAGCTTGAATCAAGCATGTATTAAACAGCTTGGGACAATGCTGAATAAAACAAGGTTGAGTCAAGCTTGATGCACGCATGTGTTAGTAACCTTGTTATCAGCAAGTATAAATCAAGGTTGAATCAACGTGGCACTATGAGCAGCAAGGGTGCATCAAGCTTGAATCAAGCATGTATTAAACAGCTTGGAACAATGTTGAATAAAACAAGGTTGAGTCAAGCTTGATTCAAGCATGTGTTAGTAACCTTGTTATCAGCAAGTATAAATCAAGGTTGAATTTACCTTGCACTATGAGAAGCAAGCTTCCATCAAGCTTGATGTAAGCTTACTTCTCATAATTCCATAACAGGGTGATTCTATACTTTCGGGAGAGTATAGTACACTGGTTCATCTTTTTCTATTTACAAGCAGGTTTTCTAGTAACGTGAGTGTTGCTCTGATAGCGCTTTTCTTTACTGACGTATTATTTATTATTCCTTGCTTGTTAAATGTTTGTGCACGTTTGTTATGGCATAACTTAAGTACAACGTTGCTAGTTTCATAATCCATTTGGAGTTATAGAGTTTTGTCCTTACCCTCTGCACGTCAGTTTTGTGTTTGCAACATCCATCTCACTCCCCTTCTTGGGGTCAGGCAGTGTTAAACAGCAGATTTCACGTATGTCTTCCTTCCTTTCGTTGCATGCCTCAGTGTGTTTTCCTGCAGAATTTAATTTATATTATTTAAACTTCGCTGTGTCCTGTTGTCGGTATGTCCGAGTGGACCGAAAGCAACCAACGTGTCCCTGTGCTTCAGTTATGCTGTAACAAACGTGCAAAAATATTTTACAAGTAATAAATAATAATACGTCGGTAGAGAAAAGCGCTATCAGAAAAACTGCTTGTGAATAGAAAAAGATGAACCAATGTACTATACTATCCCGAAAGTATAAAATCACTATTACGAAACTACAGAAGTCACCAAGCCCTGCTTGCCCACGGGAGCCGGTCGCTTCATATCATATCACTTCATATCACACATTATCAATATGAATTATTGAACATTTACAATTCATACTCGTTGAATGCATAAGTTCAAATTGAAACATATTGAAATCAAAATAACACATTATAAATAATAATTACAAGTAAACTGAATGGAGGAAAGTTAGTTGATTGAGGAAAATAAATAATTTAAGACTCCTGAGAATGTATATAAATAAATAAATCAGTCACATGAAGATTGCATTTAGTTTCGTAGCGGAGTAAAACAATTTAACATTTAACTGAACTGCCACATCGTGCAAAACAGGAAACTGCAACTTTCGCAACTGGTAATAACTTGCTAAAAATACTTTCCTGTATAGTATTGGGGCGGTGTAAGCACTGTAAATGGAGCACTACTACACCCCTGCCTTGCACTAGAAAACACAGGCTTGAATCGAAGTTGATTTGGTCCAAGCATGCAGCAAAAGCTATTCATCTTACAGTACGTATAAACATATAGAGAGGAATACGTACTAGATGTTTCTAAATAGAAATAATACTCTAAGATACACAGCTACTTCATGCACAAGGTAGGTGAACACATACTGCTGGAAGAATTGACAATTAATACACAATAGCTTAATTAATTGAGTTTAATAATAAAATATATCCACAAATACATATTATTTAAAGATCATCTGCCTAGCATCTCTGGCAGAAACGTCGCCATGATCTACTGGCTAGCATTCTCCTCAACTCTGGTAGCAACGTCGCCATCATATGATATGCTTAGCATGTTCTTCTGTTGCCTAGAAGTAACAAAAGAAAGCAAAATTGGCAATCAAATATACAGTATATTCAATCATATAAACAAAGTGTTAGAAAATTATTTAAAATATTTCTACATGTGAAATACGAATGAGAAAATATAGCGAACGGTATAGTTATTTCTGTGATCTGTTCGAACGGTATAGTTATTTCTTTTAAACCGAGCCGCCGTAGCTCAGTGGTAGAGCGTTGGTATAGCATTCTCGAAGTCGTGGGTTCGATCCCAGCTCCGGAACATCCTGGCTAAAGTTTTTCCTACATTTTCCTTACTACATCAGGTAAATGCTGGGATGTCACCTTCAACTTACACCCTGGCCGACACCTTCCAACATCCTTGCCTCTCCGCTATCCCGGCCTGAGTCTTAGGTGCCTAAAGGCCATAAATAAAATTCAATTATATCAAAATAATAATTTTAAAAATCCTACTAAGTTTTATGAATTTAACTATCCTTTCCAGCGAGAAGTTTTGAAAAATTGTCTAAACCTAAACATTCGACGGGGATATAGATTGGCCAGATTTTTCGTGCCAGAAGAGGATGCATGGTATATTTCATCTTGGAAAATGGTTATTGTCATTATAGATAAATTATATATATATATATATCTTCTCTCAACCAGTCTGGTCAGCGTGGGAGCAGTAGACCAACTTCTCCCTTCGGGAGAGGCCTCATCCACTAGTGGATCGAATATGGCCGTGATATATATATATATCAACATGTGTTCTAAAATTTGTCAAAATAAACAAACATATAACTTTGCCGAATAAAATTGGAGTAGACCGTTAGCAATACAATGGTGCGTAGACAATTTAGACTAGAATCTGAAGAGAAATTACTTTCTAAAATTCTTTGTTGAACCTCAATACTGTACCAATTTAGACACATCATATCTTAGCAACTAATTAGCAAACAAGTTAATGACAGACAACAAACCCCATATATAATCAATTCTCTTGTTGCCAAACCATCTTAAAAACTCGGATACGTAATCATCATCGTTCCTCCGAAAAATAAAACGTTGTCTACAACTGACTTGAAAATTCTTCCCTTCCTTTGTCTTCCTCTTGTTTTTTCAAATAATAATAATAATAATAATACTCACATAGCTAAACATCTGTAAGTACGTAATAATAAAAGCTAATGGTCTTTGTTGATTTGATTGAATTGTATTTATGGACTTTAGACATCTAAGGCTCAGGCCGGGATAGGGGAGGGGAAAGGATTGGGGAAGGTGTCAGCCAGGGCCTATCTTAAGGTTTGAGACCACGAGACACCTTTGCTACTCAGCATTACCTTGAATTACTCTTACCAAAAACAAACGTACTACTAACCCAGTATTGATTGATAATTTAAAGAGCCACCGTAGTTCAGTGGTAGTAAACTTTATTTTATATGGACCATTCTAGTAATTTTGACTCTGGTCCGTCTAGATTATTCGTCACGTTCTAGTTAAAATCCACAATCACAATGCCCCAGTCGGAATTCGAACCCGGACGAGTCACTGGGTTTGCGCACTAGCCTACGCGTCTACCAGGTCAGCAACTCAAACGGTGGTATACTCTACCACTTTAGGCACATCAGAATCTTAGCAAACAAGTCATTACCTTTTCATGATAGATATTTAGGTTTAGTTTGTGATGTTTAAAGATTACTCACATGCCGTTTATGTAGGGCGTTTAGAAATTCTGACAACTTTGAAGAAAAAATGAAGATTCCAAGATAACGGCTTATTTTACTCTTCCGTAACAAAGTACGAACTTGTTAACTTAGGGTAATTACACCGACTGGTAGTCGTGATAATTGGTCAACACTTATCATACAGCTCTAAAGATTGAAAATAAAACATCCATAATTTTTATATTGTTTATTTTTATTTTTTTCTTCAAATTACGGTAGTTACGTTAGGTGAGCTGCGATTAAGTTACATTATATCAATTAAGAAACGGTAAAAGTACAAGGGTCTTGCAATGATTATAACGGAATAGCCCCATAAGTATTTAATAAATAAGTTCATAACAGGACCTCTAAATCTAAATAGGTCCAGAGTCTTCAAACTGCGTTATACATACTATACTATAGCGATCGTCCCGTAATATTTATTTTCTATGAATGTTACCGGTAAATTCCGGCCGGCTCTCTTCCGTTAATATATACTAGCAGTATTAAATCTGCCTTGGAAGGCAGCATTCCCAAGTATTATTATGTAAGCGTGCCGATATGCCATTTGCCATGTCTAACTTCAAGACATTTGATAAAAATCGTGTTCCGAATTCATAAATATACGATAATACTACACCTACTCCTACCTCTAGTCCTACACCTACTCCTACATCTACATCTACTCCTACATCTACATCTACTCCTACATCTACAACTACTTCTACATCTACACCTACTTCTACAGCTACTACTAAATCTACTACTACACCTACTCCTACTTCTACTCCTATACCTACTACTACACCTACTGCTACATTTACTGCAACATACACAAATCTGTCAGCACTGCGGGCTTCGACCCCCCTGCGCCTTCGGCGCTTTACTCACGTATAGGATTCCAAACTCTTAGCCCTGCGAGCTTCGCGTTCCCAGAGCCTACGGAGCTTTGCTCGTGGATGCGCTCGAAAATTCTCAGCCCTGCGGGCTTCGCAACTCGAGCACTTTCGAATATGCGTATTGTACTAATGATATTGATAATCTCGGGGGGGGGGGGCAAGCCCCCCAAATCTCCTCTTTTGCATATACAAGTTCCTAATATACTCAAGAGTCGATTGCCGCAACTTCCATATTTCTACAATACGTAGTTTACCCGTTGTTAGGGTGGTTGCTAGGGTAAACAAACTGTCAAATGTTGTGTAACATACTCGATATTTGATTGCCGCAACTCCCATGTCTCTACGATGTATAGTTTAGCCGTTGCTAGGGTGGTTGCTGGGGTCAACAAAGTATCACAACATTTGTTTTCGAGTGTACAATCGATTGCACCAAGTCACATGTCTCTACGATGTATAGTTTGGCCGTTGCTAGGGTGGTTGTTAGGGTAAACAATGTGTGAAAAGTTTTGTCTTCGAGTGTACATTCGATTGCACCAAGTCTTATGTCTCTACGATGTATAGTTTGGCCGTTGCTAGGGTACACAATGTGTCACAACTTTTGTTTTCGAGTGTATATATTAGATTCCACCAACTCCCATGTCAGTATCTGTATTGCTTGCCTATATGCGCCTACTCAATTGCGTCATAGCCTACTGAATGACGTCATAGCCCTGTATCCTATGCATCATCCATATACTATATAACTTTAATATGCCTAGTGACGTCATAGCCCCCTTATCCTGTACACATTATACATATACTACATACTTTTAATATAAGCCGTGACGTCATAGCAACGTATGTTCGTCTCCTATATGGTCATATATTCAATACTATATTCAATGCTAAAGAAAAAAAGACGAGCGTGCGAAGATGGATAGTTAAAGTTAGGTTTGCTATTTTTTTCTTTCATTATACATGCTTTATAAAGATACTGCATATACTTGGCCCCAGCTCGCAAGAAGCTGTACATGTAGCTCTTTCACTTTTATTTCAGATTTCCACGACACTTAACTGTATTATCCGAGTCACCGCAGCTCAGTGGTAGAGCGTTGGCGTAGCATTCGGGAGGTCGTGGATTTGATCCCAGCGGCTGCCTATCCTGATCGAGGATTTCCAGTTTTCCTCAGCCACACTAGTTTTCCTTCGATATAGGTCCTGGCTGACAACTTGCCCGATTCCTTTCCCCTCCCCTATACCGGCCTGAGCCTTATGTGCCTAAAGGCCATTAATAAAAAAAATTAAAACGAAACTTCATTTTGCATTTCGACACTTCTACAGACGTTGGAAATAATAAACTTCTCCTGTAAAATTTTACATTATTTTGCGTGGCATAAATAAATCAAGCCCACCTTAAATAACGCGTTATCGCTCTCTCGTAGTTACTGTGCATATTTGAGACAAACGAAGAGCATTAGAGCACAGAGTTAAAACTAATACACGATATCCACGCATATCTACAAATGCACATTCCTTCGTTGTTCAAGAAACAATCTATACTAAATTGAATGAAGGACATACACTGGCACAATCGTAGTTCACAACTTCTACAGATCGTCAACTACTGGTTCAACCTTCAGCTACCTATTGTCTACTGTCTTGTCAAATTAAATTAATGCGAGCTGCATTTTTTTACTTATTCCGCACTGTATTAGGCTTTTTGCGTAGAAAAATAAGTATTTTCCTAGGAGTCTCTTTACTACGCGTTGGGTGTTCCATTTGAAACTATAAATGGAGCAGTCACAGAAGGTGTATTTTAAAGGCCATGTGCATCGGTATAGTGAAAAAAAATCTAACCAGGCTTTTTCTAACGTCTTCGTTCGCTATCGCTCACTTGACACAGAGGGGGCCAAAGAGCGAGATTTACGGAAAACAGTAGTATTATTATGTAAATTGTTTGCTTGCTAAACTGATCTGCCGCGCGTGGGTATATTATCCATTTGTACTGAAACATAAGCTTGCCAAACACGAAATCACATCAACAACAACTGACTCCATAAACTTGAAATGCTAAGGCTCTTTATTCTTTGATACTCTCATATGCAATATCTTAACGTTTATTGTCACTCAACATACGTTCCTGTGCAAAATTTCATCATTCTATGACGTCGGGAATTGAGTTAAATTGACGTTGCAAAATTTGAGGACACCACGAACCGTTGTGAACTAAAGAAAAGAATGTAAAGACATAGCAATGCAATATTGACAAATAGAAAAATATATTTCGCAATAATGAGACAGTGATTTTTATATATTAGCAAGGGAACTGCTTTAATATTAATGTTTCAAACTGAAGGAACATAATGCCGTTATTCATTGATCGCATCGTAATTTTGATTTGGTTTTCTTTTATAGATGATGATTCTGGCAAGTGAGAGTACTGAGTGGATTAAGCACTGAGTTGAAATAGTTGACATAGCTGTGGATAAATATGTAGGTTTCAACAGTGTTTCTGAATTGCTAGAACGCAGAAAGAGGAATAGAATACCGTTATCACGCAGGTAACCTGAAAAGGTTTGCTCTCTCAAAAAGTTCCGTTCTATTTCTGTCGTTCAATGTGAAGAGCGGTGGGATGTGAGGGTAGAAGAAAAGAAAACGATTTACTAAAAACAGAGAACAGCGTTTGAAGAATAAAACAAACCTCCGTGGAATGGTGTCAATCGTTTGTGCTTCGATTGTGCCGGATTTTGCTACAAGAAATTTCGTTTTTGCTCAATTCGTCGCAAATTTATGCGATATTAAATTTTGAGGGGGCAGCTTCACGCTCGAAACTTCGATAAAATTTCAATGCGTAGCTTGAATTGGCATGAATTGATTGTGCTTCATTTGTGCTGAACATTAGAACAAAAATTTCAGTTTGTGTTCAAATCGTCGCAAAATGATGCGACACTTAGTTTTGAGACAACTTCACGCTCAAATTCAACAAAAATTAGAATTTTGAAACGAACTTTATGCGAATCTTTTGTGCCGGATTGTGCTGTATAAAGTTTCTTTGTGCTCAACTCGTCGCAATAATATGCGACATTAATTTTGTTTGGGAAGTCCAATGTCACGCTCCACAGCAAGTTACGTTTGTGTTCAATTGGTCGCAAAGATGTGCAACACTCAATTTGTGTGTGTGGGGATTAATGCCAATCGTTTATGATTTTTCACGTCGGATGGTTCCAGAAGTTTTGTTTGTGCAATATTTGTCGAAAACCTATAACATTTTTCGTGAAATATCAACCAATTTTCGTAATTCAATATTGAAAATATAAAAGCAATCACATTAAATATGATTTCTGAATCTTTCCTTATGATTCCTTTACTTAAATATCGACACATCCTTTTAAACACTTTATTTATCTAATTAAATGTCGCATATTTTTGCGACGAATTGAGCACAAACGAATCTTTTTCTGTCATAATCCAGCACAAACGATTAACATGAATTGAGTTTCGAAGTTAAAATTTTTGGTGAATTTAAGTGTGAAGCTGTTCTCAAAACTAAATGTCGCAAAATATTGCGACGATTTGAGTACAAACAGAACTTTCTGTTCTAATAATGGTCAGCACAATCGATTGACGCTAGTGATGAGCAAAAGCAAGACCAAGACCAAGACCGTAGCGGTCTTGGTCTTGGTATTGCATTGGTATCCCTGGTCTTGGTCTTGCTCGCCCAGTCTTGGTCTTGCAAGCAAGAGTCTGGCAAGTCTTGCTTTTAAAAAAATATACGTTTCATACGTAAATTTTACACCGGATATAGGGAATAGTAAAAGCTATGCGTATCATTGCCTGCCTTAATGCGTCAATACTAACGGAAATATGTTTTAATGTATTGTTTATTTTCATGTAAGTGTACAGAATAGAACTACCGAAGTTCAATTTCGCTTTAATTTGAACAACATTACTAACATTTTATTACTTTTAGTTTACTTGCTGTTTTAGGCACACAACTATGTTTCGTAAGCTTTGACAGAATGCAATCATGGGTAATCGAAAATGATGTCCAAAATAATTTAGACATTGAAATTCTTACCATGTAACAATCCATAGAACTGTGCTCTCTGTCATCTTCTAGTCACTGTTCCAATTATTTACCAATCTCCGTGCTCCAGGTAAGTTCCAAAGGAAGGTCAAACATACACGGATATTGTGTTTAACTAAAACTTACAAGGGAACTATTTTTACCGTTCAGCGAGCTTTGACTTCGGACCTTATTTGAAGCATATAGATAGCGAAAATGACACACATAGACTCGTACTCTGTCATATATTTGTGTCCCGAATAAGTCAAGTCGTGTAATTTGAGCGACTTTTAAGCAGTAAAATCAACCTTGAAGGTGAAACTTTATATTAACTAAATGAGTTATCAGATACATCTCCGTAGGTACATTTACGTGTAGAACACAAATTTCACCATGAAAATGTTCGCAAATTGAATGTTGTTTTTACACAACCTCTAGTTTATGATCGAAAATGAACAAAATTCCATAGAAATTAATGCCGTAAAGGAACAACAATACAACTGTGGGAAAGCGGAAGAGCGGGCAGGGGATTATAAATACATAAAGAATAATGGTTTCTAATACTTTTTGGGGGCCTAGGGCGCTTGCAATCGCTAAACCACTGATCGACTACACGGTTATTTAATGTGGACATTTTAAATAATACAATTTGAATTTTTACTTTCGTACGTACATTTTTCATCCCCTCTCCTCTTTGGTGTGTAATTCCGGAACATAATTGCAACACTCTCGCTTCTCCTGCGCTCTCTTCGTTTACGTACATTTTCAATACCCCTTACGATACAAACATTATCATAACTATATTACAAACTAAAATTATCATTAATAATTAGAACAGTAAACATTTTTCAAAATACTTACCAAAATAAATTCTCGTCTATCATGTCACATCTTATATTTGTTTCAAACATCTTATTTAACATACACGCTTACTATTAATTTTTTGAAAGTTAAATATTTTAAATAACTGTCGTAAGCACGAGAAAACGCAACTGATTTGATTATTTTTGTAAATATTCGAAATTGAACTTTAAAATGAAACAGTTAAAGAATAATACTAATTATAGTGAATTAACAAGTTCTAAAAATGAAAATATGCATAATGAATTGTTTTTCAATCTAAACAGATTTCACTTTCTTTGATTTTTCATTATAAAGTGATTCAGTCAATTTGTTATCCATCATTTCACGTTTTCTTATTTTATTTAAAGACATATGTAAACAAATATTAAGTCCGTTATTATTATTTAGGTCGGGACGGGCGTAAGCCATAGTGCTGTTACCGCCCATACAATTAATTTTTTTATCTTTATTATTTAGGTTTTCAAAGTTCAACAAACGAATTCTAATTTTACTTATAATTACAACATATTTATTACAAACTTTATAATTGTAATATTAATTTTTTTTAAAAAAAAGAACTAACTTTAAGAACGTAACGAAGGCCCCAGGCCTTGCCAAGGTCGCCAAATTGCGAAACCTCTGGGCATCGGAACGATTTTGCTACACATCTCCATGAGGTGCAATCGCTTTTTTTTTCTATGCTTGCTCGAGCGCTTCGCTTCTTTCTTAGAAACCGTATAGTCGATCAGTGATTTACCGATTGCAAGTACCCTAGGCCCCCAAAAGGTATTAGAAACCATTATATTTTATGTATTTATAATCCCCTGCGCGCTCTGCCCCTTTTCTACAGTTGTATTGTTGTTCCTTTACGGCATTACTTTCTATGGAATTTTGTTCATTTTCGATCATAAACTGGAGTTTGTATAAAAAACATTCAATTTGTAAACATTTTCATGGTGAAATTTGTGTTCTACATGTAGAAGTACAGTACCTACGGAAATGTATCTGATAACTCATTTAGTTAATATAAAGTTTCACCTTCAAGGTTGATTTTACTGCTTAAAAGTCGCTCAAATTACACGACTAGACTTATTCGGGACACAAATATATGACAGAGTACGGTCATAAATAAGGTCAAAAAACATGTCAGAAGTCAAAATTTGCTTAACAGCAAAAAGGGTTCCCTTGTTAGTGTTTTGTTTACGTCTATGAAGCACTCATGTCCACAAACCCAAACAATTGACGATAATGAGGCTAGTCATGGCTCAAGGGAGCTCTCGCAGAAGAGTGATAGAAAGTATAATTACTTACAAATTTGAATTTGAATTTATTTAAGTCTAACAGGCATCTATGGCGTAAGACTTGGGACAACAATGGGAAAGTTAGCGGCCAGGGCTTTGAGTTAAGGTACCATCCCAGCATTCGCCCGGTGGGACTGAGGAAAACTCTAGAAAACCTCAGCCAGGATGGCCGGTCGTGGGATTCCATCCACGGGCCTTCCGAATGCGGCGCCAGCGCTCTACCAACTCACCTACGGCCGCTTGGGAAAATTACTTACGAGTTTGTGGACCAATACTTTTCTGTTGAACAAATCTATCAAAGTAAACCTGCTCAATTTGAAGCATTTCTGTGATCGATACAAGTCCACACTCCTGTTACTTCTAGCTTACTCTAAAGTAACTTTTGCTTTGCATCCAAAACCATAGCCCACATCTAGTAATATTCCTCCCGACTTTATCTACAAGTGACAAACAATTACCAAGTGTACTGCAAAAACTGTTGTTTTATTTAGACTCAATTCTCCGTAGCATAACTCATAAAACAGAACTCGGTTTTCAATAACAGATATTTTATAAAATCGACTAGTAGCTTAGAACAAACACAAAGACTTGGTTACACAAATCAGTACAGACTCCGAACTGACCATAATCCACCTTTATCTGAATCAATAGATCATACCACGACAAACCTAATATCAGAAAAGCCAGGACATCAGACTTCCTTTTGCAATTTATCCAAATTATCATTAAGGGGAATGTAAAGCCAAGCTCTCCAACAAGAGATGGCAGCACTGTCTCCGTATGTGTCTAATGTATTTTTATCATTGCACGAAATTTCAATGTTGCTCCTACAAATTCAATCCTAGAGAGTTCAGACTTTCAGGGAAAGTTCATATGTAATTCAAGAGTTCTATCCGTGCCGATTTTTCATTTTCTATCTTGTTCATTGTTGAAATCGTTTCATTGTTGTTATGCCTATAGCAATGAAGCTCTTTCAACAATGAACAAGAAAGAAAATAAAATATCGGCACATTTAGAACTCTTGAATTACTTATGAACTTTCTTCCTTGAAAGTTTGAACTCTCTAGGATTGAATTTGTAGGAGCAGCATCGAAATTTCGTGCAATGATAAAAATACATTAGACATATACAGAAATAGTGCTTCCATCTCTTGTCGGAGATCTTGGCTTTAGATGGCCCTTGACAGAAATTTTTTCCTTCTATTGTAAGTTTAGTGTACAGTAGTGTACAGTGTAAGTTTAGTTTAGTATGCTACAGTAACAGCGGCAGGATTCTCAGATTCACTCACGTGGTTTGCACAACTGGGAACACCTTCACTCCAGCGGTATTTTTACAGAAGCCAAAGAAATTCAGGTGAAGGATATAATGATTTCCCCTTCCTTTCCACGTT
>JAGDQP010016005.1:0-41428 GCA_022664845.1 Lepisma saccharinum | reverse complement strand
CTGATTTTGGGTTTAAATTTACGGTCATTATTAACTTTATTTCCTTTAGGTTCGGTTACATTAGATTCAGAATCAGAAAAGATATCTTTATTTAGCTCAATATTAGTAGGACTGTCTAAGTTCTTTAACATATCAATAAGATTATTTATGTTTTCGGGAGTGTGCAATCTTAATAATTTACCTATAGACTCAGGAAGAGCTTGAATTATTATTTCAATTATATCCTCCTCAACATATGGCGAAGCGTATAATTTATATTTATCTAGCAACTGCCAAGCGAATTGTGCCATATTTTCATAAACACCTGCATGATATTTTATAGAGTAGAGCTGTTGCAAATAACGTTTTTTAAGCCTGGGGTTTTCGAAATGATCCAGAAAAGCTCGTACGAAATCTTCATAAGTAACAAGTTTAGCTTTCTCGTGCGTGTACCAGATCAAAGCTAATCCAGTCAGCCTACGACCAATAACCAGCATTTTATCAGAAGACGTTAGCTTCATTAGGTCGCTATTCTGAGCAATTTCAGTTAAGAATTTCCTAGCGGATTCCCCGGGAGTTCCACTAAACGTAGGGAAGAAATTGATGTCATTAAGCCGTAACGGACGTGCAGAATGACTATCAATAACATTCCCGACCTGACGTAACTGAGGCCACACAGTGTCCTCCTTTTGAGATGGTCTCAAGGGATCATAAGATTCATTGGGTTTAACATGACAACCCACAGAAATCGGCGTAGGAGTTTCCTTAGGAAATTCAAACCTGAGATCTCGATCAAATTCGGGTTGTTGAGAACACGGAATTTGTAAAGAGGCAACAGAAGGATGTCGATACTTAAAAGGTTCAGACCTAAAAGGAAAAACATCATCGGTCACCTCCTCATGCCATGTTCGCTTTCCCAACATCCGACTTTGATCGACACGTCTCCTATCCTCAAACAAGTCCTCGCTACGGGACGAAATCCTAGGCATATTCGTTCCAGTCGTAGTAGTCAGCGAGTACACTGGTTTACCTTGACTTGTCGTCACTACAGAGGTGGTAGTCATGGAAAGTAATCCTAAACTGGTTACAGGAATAAAAGTAGAGAAAGGTTGAGCTTCACTACTCACTATCGGTTCTTTAAGACAAGTTTCCCTGTCTTCAGGTTCGGTCGCGTTAGTACGCAACTTTTCAACTTCGATACGCAAACTTTCCACTTGGGATTCGAGAGACTCGGTTTTCGAGGAGACACCCGCGATCTCGCTACGTACTTCGTCGTATCTCGCATTCATGTCATTCACAACGCTATCTATTTTCTCAGACAACTTAAAACCTTGTACCTCAATTTTACTCTCAAGCTTAGTACCTTGAACAGTTATCTGACTTTCAAGAGTACGCATATCACCTTTCATATTAGCACATATTTCATTTTTCATCTCGGTATTTTGAATAGTCATCTTACTTTCAAGATTAGTACAAATGTCATTTTTTTATCTCGGTACCAAGATTATTTATCATTTTGGTGAGCGCATCCAATAAAGTACCCTGATTACTGATACCGGTAGGTTCGGTTTCGTTAGATTCGGAATCAACGCGAACTCCGTCCCCAGTTTCATCCTCGACTGTCCCAGTATTACTTGACCTACATGCCTTGCAAATATATCGCGACTCTAAGAGAGGTTTCAAGTCAGCCGCTATTCGCTCACATCGTAAATGCTTTTGTTGCATGCAAGCAGTACAAGTCATTATCGCACCATTGCGATTACAGCATACAGGATGATAATCCTGACCATCAGCACTCATGTTATCGTCACTTAAAGGATTACTCATTATATATCTACACAATATCATGTAACAAGGAACCACTATTAACGTCCTCCCCACAAAATACCGGAAGCTCGATTCCAATAATCAATGCCACAGTCATCCAGTTTCCACAATACCTAACTTAACAAAAATTAACCTAACTCGACGTAAGCCACTATCTCCACAAGTACGCAAAGAAAATAATAACTAGTAATTCTCCAGTCTCTTTAATATGTAGTTCATAACGAAACAACCTTTTCCTCTCAGTAACGTTTTAAGATATGTGCAGTTTATATAAAACTCAATTTAGTTTGAAGCAATTGATACTTTTTTTTTTTTCTCAAAAAGCGTAGAAAAGCACTACGAAAAACAGAGATACAGTCTCACAAATGAAGTTCCACAGCTTCACAAATCCTGGCTGGGAATCGCCAAAAACTGAAACGAGCACCAACAACCTAATGATCCCAAAAGTGGATCACACAGACAAATAGGGTCGCCAGGAGCCTAGAGTACCCACGCAACGCATCTAACTTAACCCCTAGCTCCAAACATTTTCTACACCCCAGACGAGCGGCGCAGAAATGCCTTCCAGATTTAAGAATATCTGGGAAAGAGGATTCCAGATCCTTGTGATCACTGTAAAAAAAAATAATTTAGATCGAGGGAGGAAATACCGGTAAGGCGACACCTCCAATCTTTTAATTAGATCGTCAGTTCATACTCTGAAGTACCAGCTGGTTCAGATTAGCGACAGATTAAGAAGGAAAAACGCAAATCTTTACTTGGGAAATAATCTCAAACGATGATACTCAAAACGACTCATATGTGACTCATACGGTGTCTTTACTCACTTCGAAGTCTACAGGGTGGCAAAAGACCATGTCTTACCTTTACCTTAGTAGGGCCCACACCTGTAGTCTGGAATCGCAATTCCTGAAATAAAGACGAACGAACACAACGAATGACGGTCGCAACTCAGTCCAAACGTAGTGTCATAACGCAAAACGCAAATAATATATATTAACACAAATCACATGCTGGAGTCACTTCATATTTCAACGCAGAAATAACCAGAAATTCAATATATAGTTCCTTTCCCAAGTCATCACTTCTCAGCTGGCGAAAGAATCCTACCACTGGTCTACGGATTTATGAACCGATCTGATCTAATTAAAATAACATCACTTAAAACGATAGGTTTACCGAAACACAGAAATAATGAGTATCAATTGCTGTCAACTTCACGTAACGATTCGTCGCTAATTTCCAATAGATATTAAGTTAAACATTAAATAACTCACTGCACTTTTTAAATATTACCAAACACTGTACGAGGATTATGAACTAATGCCTTATATCGTACCTGGTTAACTGAGAGGTTTCTACACTACGTTCACTGAACATAAACTCAAGATTGTTTTCGAAGAAATATAAAAATTTCAGAATTTCAATTTATTGCTTTGAATGTACATATTTCACGCTTTCGGCTATGATAATTTTATAAGGATCGGAACAGAATTACTGCTGCATTGTAAAACAAACAAATTTGAATCGCTGGTATACATGAATTAAGCCGAACTGAAAGTTATGTAGTCACACGTTAATGTCCATAATTTCTGTGATAATTAACAAATTTCGTTGATGTTTTCACAAATTATTTCCGAAATATTGTAGTACAATTTTGGAAAGTTTTAGTACAGTATTACTTACACGAAAGAAGTTCTAGTCCAAAATGTATGGTGATTAAAGAATCACTTTAACCTTAATATTTTTGTGACGTCATTACAGACGATTACTACGTTATACAAAAGACGTTCTGAATAAATTTTGAAAATACAAAATATTGTTATAAAATATGATTTTTCATTGGAGAATAGTGGCTGGAGTTGAAACCAAAAGTTATCGAACCATGTTGAATAAATTATAATTTACTATTAGCGTCAAAACGGTACGCAAAAATAATCGAGCAGACATGTTGCTGATTTGATCAAGTATGGAAAACATGCGGTAGCTGTCAAACATGGCTAACCGGGAATTTTGAATAGATTAGGAAAAACTGGAGACGAGAAATTGGCATATGATTATTGAAACCTAACGGACCGATATTTATAATGCAAGAATTCGGTCAATAGCGGCCCCATACTAAAATTTAGAACATATTAAACATATTGACAAATAATCTCAAAACAAAATATTAAATTTTGATGAGGTGAAAATTCCGAAATTATGATGTCGAAAAAGTCCTGTTAGTACTTGTATCGGTTTTTATTCTTCTTAATACGATATATTATATTCTCCGGTATAGACGAAATCGAAAATTATATTAAATTTAGTTTTTACATCTACCTTTCGTAGACAGGGCTTAGGAAGTACAGGTGATGGAAAGCCCGTGCATCTGGTCGCTTCGGTTTAAAAATTGGAACTAAACTAACATGGCGTGGGAGAGCATTTCTCCCAGCAAACGGAGAAGAAGGCTGATTCACACCAATCAGCAAAAAACAAGTCACGAAGCATTGACTAGGGCCAATCAAAAACAAGCGTTAGATCCAAGTCATTGCTGCGTGACTAACGAAAACCTGGATGGATAACGATAAAAAATCCAAAGAAAAATCCAAGCGGAAAACGCTCAAAGAGTCTAAAACCAACCAAAGAGAATGAGCTAAAGAGAACACACTGAAAGAAAACAGAACAGAGACTAAGAAAAATAAAAGGGGAGAAAAATAAAAATAAAAATGGAACAGCAACTAGGCTGTTACAAGAGCAAAGCAGAAATAATCCTTTCATTATTACACGCTGTTGCGTTTGAATAGTGTATCTCTCAGGGGTGTCCGGGACACGCAGAGCACGAGAAATTCAACGCCGAGAAGTTCCTAAGAGTAGCAATAACATATGGAAATAGTTTCATATACCTGTAAGGAACAGAAATGCCGGTGGGTGTGTGCAAATACTCCAGCTCAACCCCCATTGAAGATGCTATTCTGAAATAATTTGTGTCTCAACTCTGAAGTAAAAAGTATTAAAATCTTAAAATTATCAAAAATAAAGCTCCCATACAAAAATTTATTTCTTAAGGGATCTCACAAATTACAATATTAATTTATTCAAACCACAGGACGATCAGGCCACCGGGTTAGTTGGGGGCAAGATTCGATCACCGAATCATAGTCAGGTCATTTGTGACAAGACCTGAGTTACTCGGGTCAAGTTTCGAACTGGGTCATATCGGGTCACCTAACCCGGTTTCAGCTTTGCAGGTAGAAAGTGACGATAGGAACCATTGCACTGGACACGCCACGCTGTAGCGCCATAGAACTGTAACTTACTGACTGGACTAAACTACCAAGGAGGAAAACTATTAGAGAAAAACAGTACAAATAGTACAGAAATATGTTGCTCGAAGCCCGAAAAGAATTGAACAGTTCCTCCCACGACTTATGCCATATATTAAATACTTTTTCTTTGAGTGTATTAATAAGCAATTATTGTAGCTTGCCTAACTGAGCTGCCGAGAACACTAACTGCGTCACATTCTTCTCAAAATATTGTTCGTGCCAAAGCGAGTAAACTTGATTTTCTTGAGAAATTTTGGGAATGAAATTTGAACAAATTTTCCAAAACTCTTCTTCCGAAAGCTATTATAAACCCTTCAGACTTCTTGTCCACATTGTTAACACGAGTACAGACATACAATTTGATCTCAACAGGCTGCTTGAAAAGGGCACTTAATCATGGGGAGGAAACATTGACAAATATGCCTTCTTTACACATGTCCTCCTCAATATTATAAAGGGCCTGTAGCCCCAAAGCGTAGCCCCCTGTAGTAACTTAATATTTTGAATTTTTTTTTTTTTTTTTTTTTCTTGTATTGATGTGAATAATCACCTCGCGAAGTTTGGGACATTAATCCCTGGACAGACCGCATATCGTTGGTCACGTTTTAAGGAAGTAAAATGTTTTATTAAAAAACTTATTTGTAGTTTGCTCTGAACTTTTTTTTTTTTTGCAAAAAAAAAGATTGTGTTAATATTTTACTTTCCCGGTTCGATTCCGGTAGGACCTCCTAATTTCGGTATCGACCCAGTTATTTGAATTAAGAAATAGTGGTCCTCGGTTACGGATATTATTGTTACCTACTGATCACCTAACACTTTCCTTGAAAGAAATCGTACAAGTTTAGGCCAAGGGTAGTTTTGGAACCTAGCGTCTTCAATACTCTTTTACTTACTACAACAAGTCTTCATCCGTAACCGAGCTCCCAAATGTCGAGTTGTTAACTTTTAGTAAACTTTATTTTGTATGGGCCAGGTCTAGTAACTTTTGGACTTTGGCCCGTCACGATTGGTCCTATACACGTAGTTAAAATCCACAAACATCCATGCCCCAGGCGGGATTCGAACCTCACGACATTTTGAGTCGCTGGCCTAACGCCTTAGACCACGCGGATACCTTGTCGGCGGCTCCAGTTGGTAACATTGCGGACTTTGAATCGTCAGTCGGGAAGCATGTGGTTCGAGCTTCGTTCCCAGCAATCAAGACTCTTCAGTTTTCACCAACAAAATGTCGGAATGGTACCGCAAGTAAAGCCTTGGTCGCCATCTTCGCCATGTCATCTCGCGAAAGACTAATCACCGAGGGATGTCACCCCTCATACGTGAACGTTTTAGACCAATGATAGCCATTTCAGAGCATAGAGTTTCAGTTAGCAAAACCTCTTGTCCTTAAAGATTTTGCTCAAATATGCCATTAGTGTCTACATGTGCAAATTGTATTTCTCTTAAAAACTACAAGCAATCTACAAACAGTCATTTATGTAGAGAATGTGATCACAGTTAGAATTTTATATTACGTAGATTTTTTAGTCATAGGTTGCTTCATACATATTTTTGGATCATTACAATCTTAACCTTGCTTATGTGGAAGTAGTTCCGAATATTGCAACAGGATAAACTTCAACAAATACCTTACGACCAAGTGATAAATGATAAAACATTTGTTGTATATGATGCAAAATGTTTAGCAGTAAAATAATAGTTGCTAATCTTCAACTGATATCATTTGATAGGAATTCGCTTCAAAGTGTGTTTCTATATCCTGAAGATATTATTTTTCTTTCCAAATGCTTATCAAAATTTCAATACACGTATTTTCCCTGAGAGGAGAAAAAAATATCTTCATTTTTCATCATCATCATCATCATCATGACTGATCCTTGGAGCATTTCTTGAAGATTCCTGTATGACAACATTTCGGTCATACTAAATTTTTCATTCAACATTGGATTGTTCATCGCCGCCATGCTTATTTACAAAGATAGTTTGTTTTTGTGTAAAGAGTTTGTCAGCTTTCATCATCAAGCTGATCTTCCTCTCAGAAAGATTTTTTTTTACAAAAAAAAAAGAGTTTCTATGAACTTTAAAAAAAACTAATTAACTTTAAAACTTAAAACTTTCGAGAATCAAGACACTAAGACCACCTGTGTTTTAATTGCTTAAGTTATCATTTCTGTAAGACAAATAACAACATTACAAAGCGTTTAGCAGCATATTCCATGATAATAATTCGTAAGACCAGATCGGGCGCCAGATTTGATCTGGGTGTCGTTCAACACGCCTCATCACTCCACACACAGAAATAAATGTTGTTTTTTATATAAGAATATTTTTTTCAGCAACAGCCTTGCAAACATCTCCCTAATTGTTCATTTGTTTTCGGACTAACTAGAAAAAAAATCGGTTCATTGAATTTTTTTTTTTTTTTTTTTTTTTTGCTCCAAACAACTACGTTCAATAGTTTCTCACCGTGATTCAGCTCTTGACCGCTTACATTAAGGCAATTATTAGGGCAACCGGGAATCTAAGTGTAGATGTGATGTTAGTTTTGTCTGTTTAGATTTGGCAATAATAGGTAAGGTATTTTCTTTTGTTTAACCATTCAAGCCGTACAGGCTTTCTTAAGGAATAGGCAGAGGCTTTAGTACTGACCCTCCCCCTTCCATGACCCTTGTTTTGAGAAAGATTTTAAATGTAACGAACAAATGAGCAACAAATGGAAAGCAGCCCTGGTTATGCTTATGAGCATATGTCAAATTAATTAATTCACTATTTCAATACATTTTAGGTGAGAAATTTGAAGAGTTTGGCCGATGACGTCATACTTTACGGGCCTTCAACTTCTCCGGCTAAAGGAAAGCAAACAAAATCATCATTGTAAAAAAATAATTAAAAAGTGCATTATTATTATTATTATTATTATTTAAGTTTAGTGTTCTTTACATTTTTGTATTTTTGAAAAGTTAAGCAAGTAGTGGTTTGGAGTCGTCAGTACTTAAATGCTTCAATTATATCATGGTAATGTTAGAGCAGAGTAGTTACTAATACCACTACACAACAACAATTATTTTTTGGTGAATTTCCTTTTATTTTGTCATGATGAACTAGAAATATATTTGAGACATCAGGTTCTAAATAACGGTAAATGACATATTACATTTTTTTACAGGAATACATGGAATATAATCAGAAAAAAAAATATTGTTATTAAATTATTTAACGTGCACCTGCTTTATTTTATTAAAACAAACCTTTTTTTTTTTCATGCAGCTCTGTCATCTGTTAGCAAATTTATGAACTATTTCAACTGAAATTAATGTTTTTGTAATTATTATATGAATGTAGCTAAAAGAGTGTATATAATATTCGGACGTTTCAATGATTCAAAATTTGAAAACAATTTCTATTATAAATTCAAAGAAATATACTGTGCAAAATTATGTATACCTTGTTACGAATTCTTTTTTCAGAATTTTTCAGCCTTTCATAATGATTCTTTGAGATCATGGAAAATGCAGGGATTTTTTTTCGTACGCTGAAGTGAATATTTGTAGTTTTCACTTTGTTCCGCACATGCGCAGAAAGAGAAAAAGTTTTCTTATTCATAACCATGCACGCAGATTTGATCAAGTGTTTACTGGCGCCATCTTGAGCGCTTAATTTTCGCAGAAATTAGGAAATATTCTCTGTGAATGGGAATTTGCGATCTGTAGTTGATAAATCGAAAAGTTATTAAAAAAATTGTGGCTTTTAGTCGTGGGAGTAACTTCAGTTTCTCTTTGGGGTTTAGGTTACACATACTTCTGAAACATATTAATATCGTTTTGATTTAGTGTTTTCTTATGATTGGCAGTTTAGCCCAGTCGGTAATACACTGGACTTCTAACTGAACATCTCGTCTTCAAAGCTCGAATTAGTTTTTTTTTCTTCCAATTATTATTTTTTTTTTTGTCTGGTTACTGGAAATTTCCAGACAGTTAAGGTTGCCTAGCTTTTTTTTTAAAGAATAAGATAAGAAATAACGTCAGTCTATCTACAATGAAAAAAAAAATTCAAAAATTTTGATACACGCAGCCGCGCAAGAAACCAGTAATTCTTCCAGACCCCCCTTTGGGGGGTGTAACCCCCAAAATTCCCGAGTATATCCTCCGGCTTTAAAACTTTTACCGTAAAAAATCGATACAAACCGTGCAACCTTCCCAATTTTGACTTTACATACACCCCCCCTCCACACTAAAAATCCTGGCGGAATCCCTGTAGGTATCTACTGTTCTATAAAGTGCAAGGTAAAATTGTTTATTAGTTAGTTTCATAGGTCTTTCTTTCTCACTCCGTATATTTGCACGTCGTGGCAAGTTTATAGCGAGACATAGGTCTTTTATTTTATCTTCGTCATTGGTGTTATCTTATCTGTGCCCTTTGACTAAATGCCGTGCTTTAATTATATATCTCTCTCGTAACGTTAGATAACCAGCATACATCAGAACAAATATTTGTCTCCATGATCCATTTATTATACTACAGTACTTGGAGTTTTGAATTTTATCATCTAATATAATCAAACACCATGCAAAAGAGAGGCGAAAATGAATTTTATTTGTGACAGCGCTCTGCTTTTAATAATTAAAAAAAAAAAGTTTAAAAAATGTTTTAATATGCATGCCAGAGAAGGATTTTTTTGTGACAGTAACGCTTATTCTTCCCCTAGAATCTAATTCAGTAACCCGAACTCATGAAAATCGGTTTGTGCAAGATGTGGTGAGTAAGGAGGATAATAAAGACACTGAAAACTAAGATTGTGTAGTTTAGCAGCTCTCTCAATTATAGACAAACACAAAATCATTTGTGACAAGACCTGAGCCTTTAGATCGGATTCACGGCTTCATATGCCAGAACAAAAATTCACTTCTTGTACAATTTCAATGTTAATTTTTCGAAGAAATATATCGAAATATTGCATTAAAATATCGAACCGAGTATACAGTGAAAGAACTGCACTATTTTTTTTTTTTACAGTGTAACCAAGATAATTATTACGTAGTGCATGTAGAACATCTAGATGACCTGTCACGTTATTTCGCACGTGTATCAAGGTTCCCGAAGCTTATCTGATGAGTAACTAAACTCTTGTGTTAACCATTAGAGAATTCTAACAATCAACAATGCAATGCATGTTTAAAGAACAGAAAGTTGTAATAAAGTTAATTTACTTTACGACCTCTCCATATTCTTTTTTTTTTTTAATTTTCTTCCAGAAAACAAACAAATATGGTGTATAACTGAGGTACTTTTTTTTTCTTTAATTTTTTTTTATTATTCTTGTTTCAAAACAAAAATAATTATTACGTGAGCCATCTTTTTTCTTCTTATTATTTAGGAAGGATTATTATGAAGGCATTTATGCTGTTAGGGTATCATGTGCAAGCATAGTGAAAGAAGAATGGAGCCATTGTTAAGAAGATAAGCCTTTGAACAAGCTGACACAAGGATCATAAAGTTTTTTTTTTTTTGTATTGTCACACGCTGTTAATATAATTTAAGTAGTATTTTTTTCGTGTACGGTTTCTTTTTGTTGAAACTAATTTCAACAACCGCAAAATGACATTATTAAATAAGTCTTTTTATTCCAAACGCTATTTGTCATTTTATGGATATTTTAAACAGTAAATTAATACCCAGGAAGATGCGTCAGCTCCCTTTTCAATGCGTTGGTTTGGATCTTGTCGCCTGGCCTAGTGGACAGAGCATCGCATCACTGGCTGAGATGCCGGTGTTCGGTCCCTTTCCAGAAGTTTTTTTTCCTTCTTTTTTTTTTGTCAGAACAATACAACGTTTTCTTTCTTATGAAAGTTGAAGGTATTATCCCGGCATTCGACTGGTGTGACTGAGGGAAAACCTTGGAAACAAACTCAGTCAAGATGGTCGACCGTTGGAATTGAACTCTCGACCTCCCGAAATCAAAGCAAACCCTCTTTCATTGAGCGACCTCCGCTCGGTTCTTTGGGCGATCTGACCTTTTTCACATTTGGGGTTCCTAACCGTTTCCTTGGGTGATCTGACCGTTTTCACGTTTCGGGCTTCTGGCCCTTTTGGAGAGATCTAACCTTCTTTATAAGTTTGGGGGATCTGTCCATTTCTTTGAACGTTCTGACCGCTTTATTGGGCAATCTGACTATTTTTGTGTTTGGGGATTATGAGCTTTTTATTGGGTGTTCTGACATCTTTCTTGGTCGATCTGACCGTATATAAGTTTGGGATATCTGTCAGTTTCTTTGGTCGTTCTGACCGTCTTTACGTTTGGGATTTTAGCGTAGCTTCTGATTGTTGGGCGATCTGACCGTTTGGGTCCTTTGGGGATCTGTCCATGTTTGTGGGTGATCTGACCATTTTTGCGTTTGGGTGTTTGATGTAAAGTGTACAAGTAAGTCGACCAAATGCTTTGAAGGCATGATACCGGTATTTAATAGGTGTTTCTTGAGAGAGAAAAAAAAATGTCAGGATAGTCGAACGCTGGGATCGTTTCCACAACCTTCCGATTGCTAATCCTATTGGTCAACAGCTTTGGGTGTCAAATCAAATACCATTATGTTTCCTGAGATTCCCGATTTGAGGGGGAGATCTCGCAAACATGTTGGTATTTTCCCATTTGGTCAATATTGTCCTTGATTGAAATAGTGGCGGAATTACCATATGCTCAAACTCCAACTTAGTATTAGCTTTGGTTATAGAAGTAAGATAGCCTTTCTTGTCTAAGATGCTGAAGAAACTTGGAAATCCCCCCCCCCCAGAGTACAATGTAAAATGTCGGAAGGAACGGCACTAAGAAGACAAGCAAGCATATTCGATCTCCGCTCTCACCTTGACTGATTGATGCTTTCCAGTTTCGCTCAGTTTCACAAATGCAAACACAATTATGCTACCTAGACAAAGGCTCTGGCCGTTACCTTCCCTTTGTGAGCCTTGGAAGAATGCTTGCCGTGGGACGTCATCCCACAGATGTGTTAGTCCTTTCTTCCTGTCTATGACTAAGTTATCTTAAAGTGAATAGCAAAAGGCTTGTTCCTCTTAGAAAATCATTACTTACTAAGCACAAGAACCATTCTCATTGAATCGTGATAAAGTTACTAGTACAGTCACGGTCAATAAAACTGTTGTAAATTTGTAATCGTAAACATACTTGTAGTAACGTGTTATTAAATATATTAATTTGACACTAAATAAACCCACTGAAGGGTTGCCAATTACATGTCTATTTTATTTTGCTTTATTCATTACCTTTATGAGGTCAATATTCGCTCTGTTAAGCTTTTGCCGTCACCATTCAATATACCTCGATTTACATCAAGGACAATTTCCTTTCTTGTATTTATTGTCACTTTGCCTCAAGGAACTGAAACAAAATACCAAAAACAGATGACTGACTGCAATGAAAAATGTGTTTATTTTTTTTTTTTAAGTGGAAAAAGTGTAATTTTGTCGATTGTTTCAAGTATTCAACATCGCTATTTTTTGTTGCTAATAAAATAGCAAATAATTTCGAAAAGCTAATTTATCTTCAGAAGCTCTCGCTCTCTCTCTCTCTCTCTCTCTCGCTCTCTCTCTCTCTCTCTCTCTCTCTCTCTCTCTCTCACACACACACACACACACACACACACACACACACACACACACACACACACAAAGCACAATAGTTCGGAAGAAGTAGGGACCATTGGCCTAATTCTCAATTCGCCTAACCAATTTTCTCATCAAATTATGTCAGATAAATGATAAGACATGAGTCCGCCATTTTAGGCGAATTAAGGATACTCAATTCGCCTAAAATGGTGGACATTTAGAAAAATCGCGCACACAAAATTGGAGCGAAATTTCTATTTGATTGTATTCCCTGGTTTTTATCTTAGAGAAATCGAAACTTTTCAGTTGACACCAGAAAACGAAAATGAGAAAGCTTTTTTTTAATTAAGTCTACTTTTATTTACCATAAATTTATATAAATTGAATTCTAAAGTCAATTCCACAAGTAAATTAAGTATCCATCAAATCTAACCTTCTATAGATGGATGCAATATGACACCGCATCCAAATATGAAAATATACATATTTCACCATCTCTGAGTCTGTTTTTTAACACACCAGCTCGATCATACACTCGTTTCCGCTTCTTTTTCTGAGCTATTCCCTGGTGGCCTAATTCCAGCATCTTCATGATGGTCTCGTTCTCCGCTTGCTCGTGTTTCATTTGTTCAATGAACATGAATATGTTTGGATGATGCCTGGAGAATCTGTGTGTTCCACTTGAAATGCCATCCCTCCACCTTGTTGGTAGTTCTGTATTTTCGTAGTGATTCCATATCTCTGTAGAAACAAAAACGAGCATCTCAATAGCAAATAGCATCAAAAAAAAGGACTGAAACACTGAAATAAATTGTTGAAATTGAAAGTGTTAAAATGTTTCCTTAGTGAAGTTGTCAGATCTTTTTATTCAAATGTAAAAATAATTTTGTAAAATGATTGCATTATATGATTGTCATTGCAAATGCTATCGTTTTCAAATGAAAAGTACCTCTAATGTTAATATCCTCCAAATGCAAAACGAAAATATTACAAATTACTTACGGGGGAAACAAAGCATCAGAGTCATCCATCCAGGTATCCACCATATAATCATGAAAGGCGTCTTTTTTGCTGTACTTCTGGTGCTTTTTCTTGGACATAAAGGTATGCTTCGCTCACACTATCCAGAGGAACAAGGGCAGAGCTGCTGAGCTTCGTATTCACTTACGAACTTCTCCATCTTCTTTGTATAAGCACGATAATCCCAAACCTTGTACCTTCCTCCAGATGCATTGTGGGAAGTGGAAGAAGCACCCACGAATTGTAACACTAGGAAAACATCGGCAGCGATCGCGTTCATGGCTGCTTTCTCGAAGTCCAGAAGAATGTTCTGTACTACAAAGTCCATATCATTTGCTTCTGCTTTTTGTTTAATCAGGGTAAACAACCTAACATAAGTATCTTGGGACTTGCTAGCAAGCAAACAATATAAAAGTGGAAATGTTTGCCCCCATGTATGTTCCGTGAATAGTGTATAGCTGTTCAAACAGTGAAGGGACACATTTGAAAGTGCCGTCCAGAAGAGCAATGGAACTGTTGCACAAGTTCTGTAGGTTCGCGAGTGTTCCGAACAGCTGTAAAGTATCAAGGGAATAAATGTTGTTAAAGTAAATAATAGTACAATAAATTTCTGCGCGCATGATCGCAGGTTCAAACCCCGCTGGGAGCTTAAAGCCTCGGATACAAACCGGAGTAGTGGTTCGGATCCCACTTTAAACGGTAGGTCCCGTCCTATATAACGTATTGATTCCAAAAGTACATTTCTGATGTTAAGGTTCTGAAAGTACAATGTTAAAGAAAAGGGGAGGGGGGGAATTGCACATTTCCGAAAGATGTAGATGTTAAAACTTCAAACAAGTACAATTTTTAAATAAATTTAGTCCCTAAAACCAATCTACTCAGGATCTAGACACTTAGGATACTTGTTTCCACAATGAATTTTTAAATAATTCAGCTTCTACACAGAGTTGGGATTTTTTTCTTACTTAATTTCCTTCTATTTTGTGCGCACTATTTTTTTCTAACTGTCCACTATTTAAGGCCAATTGAGTATTAGGCGAATTAAGAATCCTCAATTCGCCTAAAATGGCGGACACATATCTTATCATTTATTTGTCATAATTTAATGAGATAACTGTTTAGGCGAATTGAGGCGACCCGGTTCAGAAAACCTACTAGAAGTCTTACAACAGACTTCAAATTGCTGCTTTGATAAGATGGTTAGCCTATCTGTCAAACTCGGTGAACATACGGACTAATACCATGGAAGGTATATCGTTCGATATATTTTTTAAAAGGGTGAGTGAAGTCGTGTACTACAAAAATTACCTCTCCAAATTATGCGGAACTCGCAAAGAAGAAAAACGTACTATAATCCCAGCAATGCAAGAACTCGCCTGAATGCAAGGCTTTCTAGCGTACTATAGCCCCCTGTGAAAAATACGATTTAAACCACGTTTTTATTGTACTTTTAATTCTCATTAATACATTGGCCACTGGTGTTGGCTTAATTTCTGGCTGAGGAAGGGGTTAGTGTACGTAAACTAAATTAATTTATACAACGGTTTATATCGTATCATTTGTAATTATTAGCGGAACGGTTAGCACGCTCGTTTTCTATGCGCGTGAACCGAGATTAAAATTTTTTTGGGTCCCTGTTCGTGCTATGTGGTTTTTGTGATGGGCAAACAACGTGTGTTGGTTTTTCTCAGGGTTTTCCCGTTTCCTCCTACTTTCTTCATTCCACCCATCATCATCATCCATCCATCCATCCTGAGCCAAAGTTGCCTAAAGGCTTTAAAAATTAAATTCAAATTTAAATCCTTTGAGCTCAACATTCCGAACGCACTTCAACAACAAAATGAACTGTATGTTTCGTCTTCATAAGCTTATTATCTCGTTTAGGACATTAATAACTATTGAATCAATGAAAATAATTTATAATTACACAGCTACAATGAAGGAGAAAAAAAAAGAGTAACGAAGATTAAGCATCCCAGCCTAAGCCTGTAAAGATTTGACAAGACTAACGTAAGCTATTTTCAATGCGAGCGTCACGCCACTTTGCTCATCCGCGGCGAACTGTAGAAACACTTTCTCCCATATCGGTCAGTCACTCGGCCAAGAAACCATGACGACGGAAAAGGCTTTGAAGCACACGAACAAGGAACAACGGCGAGATGATGCCTTCCATATTTATATTTTGTTTACTCTTTTTTTTTCTTTGTTTTAAAACGTAACTTATTTTTGTATTCATGTGAGATATAAGAACTACGTATGTTTTAAGTTTTAGGAGAGAATGATGTGCACGCAATTTCATGGAAGAGGACGTTTTTTTCTTCTTCTCCAAAGTGACAAAACACTGTATCTTTCCATGAGTGATGCTGCGAAATTGCATCTCATAATCTCTCTCATAGCGTGACTATTTCTAAAAAAAAAAAAAAAAAAAAAAAAAAAAACACTTTTTTTTTTAATCCAGTGTATGGATGGATACATGGTTTTCTCAACGTGTGATGTTTCGTAAGGCTCGTTCACCGCCGTGGAAGTTATAATGTGTGTGTGTGTGAAGAGGGCGGGGGTGGAGGGGATTTATGACGATTATTGCTTGGCACGTAAGCATGTGTAGGTATTTGTTTTTTCTTTTTAAAAAAATAATAAAAGTGAAATTTAAGCATTTCTACGAGCAGGGTTGAAAAATTAAATAAAAAAAACAACATTTAAATAGCTTGCTGCACTGATACAGCTACTTAGTTAGTTTTCCTTTTCAAATACCTTATCCAGTAAACACTAAAGTAAAATTCACAAATAGATGATGTTCTCTCCAGAAGATAGCCATGAAAAATGGATAATTACAACAAATTGTAATAGTTATGAAAAGGAAAGAAGATATGGTGTCACTTATGATATATTTTACAAAGGAAAGTCAACATGCAGGATAATTCTACATTACTTTCGTTAGTACACGATGAATGAAGTGGTTTCCGAGGTGTATACACCGTAATTAAGTTCGAAAAAGAAACCATGTTTCTACGTATCAGCTTACATTCTAAAATTCTTTCCTTTCTAAGTAACTGCAAATTTTATAATCGCAATTACTTCCTTTTTTCCACGCTACATCTATCTCCTAAACAAAATGTTCCACGATTTAAGTTTTCTATCATATATTTGAGTTCATTTCAGTTAGTTTTCTGCTCTCAAAATTATACTATCAATTTTGATTTTGGGAATATCTTATGACAATAAATTCCATACAGTATGAGAGCTGTTTTGGAACCGCGGTGACTCAGTGCTAGAGCGCTCACCTCCGGTCCGTGGGGTCCCTGATTCGGTCCCGGCTCGTACCCTGTGGCTGGACTTTGTGGTAAACGAAAACGGTCTGCGTTGGTTTCCTCAGGGTTATTTCATTTCCTCCCACATTCTTCAATCCACCACTCCCATCATCATCCATTCGCTTTGATCCAAATATGCCTAAAGGCCTGAGATAAAATTCATTTCAATGAGAGCTACTGAATACATTGAAAGCAATAGTGGATGCACAGTTTTGCATAGTCATAGGTCAACTTTATATTTCCACCAAGAATAAATTATTTTTGAGCAAGTTGTGAAGAAATTAAATAATTTGATACAAATACATTTTGCGTAATAAAAAGTAGGTAATGTTACGAAACGACGATTTTTGTTTTGTAAACCAAAACTGGATTTTTTTTTTTTTTTTGTTTACTGTGTGTTCGTTTTCATATTTATTACAAAAATAAACATGTTTACAGTACAAATTATAAACGTATAATGTGAATTGCGTTCCTACGTTCTTTTCTATTATTTCGCATGTAATATAAAATAAACCAATCAAATAATTAAAATTCTAGGTCCATCACTTTGGTTTGGGTTTACATCATAAGATCCTACTATCGGGACTGGACGGTGATTTTTAAATCTTACGTATGATTCAGACCAAAAATTATTAAAAATACTGCACTTTATTTCTACTTTTAATTAAAATAATATATAATTTTTTAATTTAAATAATTGATTTTTAAAAAAATCTGATTTAAATCAATCAACCTGGGTTTCTGGGAACTCTCGGTAAAGCTTTGCAGAAGTTTTAGGATTTCATGTTTCATTAAAAGCAAGAAAAATCGCTTTCCGTATTCTGAGGTGGATAGTTTCAGTTGTCAGTTTTGCGCATGCGCAGAATGAGAAAACTATTTATTTTCGTAACTGTGAATTTAATTCTCGTCAAGTGTTTTGCTGTTGTCATCTTAGCTTTTTTTATTTTAACAGAAGTGGAGAAAATATTCTCAGTGAATGGGGATTCCGATCCCTAGTTAACAAATAGAAATGTGATTAAAATGTGGCGTAAGTCGTGGGATCATATTAATTTATATCCTCGGGGCTCAGACAACAAACTTCTGACCCTCAATACCGTTTGTATCTAGTAATTATGTCTGGCTATTTAGTCCAACCGGTAACTGAGCAATCCGTGTTCAAATCTTGCTCAACCCTTTCCGACTTTTGTTTTCTCTTTCTCTCCGTATTCCTTAAAACTGAATGGTACCTGGTTTCTGTTAGCCTAGTTTACTGTAAATTTCCATGCAGGTATGATTGCTTAGCAATTTCGGAAAATTTTTAACAGTGTACCCAATGTCCTCACCAGCTCCTTTCTTCTATTATTGTCTCAAGCGGATTGCGGACTTTCGAAATGCTGATTTACATTCCGGAATTCCGAATGCCTCTTATCTCCAGTATTGTTCGGTTTTCATGTTCTCTTAGCATGTCCTTGTTATGTTCCTTCTGTATCCAGCTACGTCATAGCTCCCCACCTAATTACGATAGAAGACTCATTTTGTGAAAGAACTAGTTATCCCACTCGGACGTCTCACGCGGGAGGGAAAGAATGGAGAAATTGTGAGTTTATTCTTCTTTCCCTCCCCTGCTTCTCTGATAGGCACACCCTTCCCAAAGTGACATAGAGGCAGAACTCTGGCCTCAAATGGTAAAAAAGGAATGCAATTGCTAATGTTATATTTTTTGTCAGCATACTCCTTTTGCGATTTTCATAAAATATCTGGCGGGCGTGTGAAGGTTAAGGAATTATTTCGCACTTCACCTCTCCTGATGAAATTCCAAAACAGTTAATTATAAATTGCGTGCAAAAGAATGTAAATCACTTCAAGGTTCAAGGTAAAGGAGAATTATGAGAAATCTGTCGTAATTTCTTGAAACAAATCTATCAATTATTTATGAATTGTATTGGATGAACTTTATAAGCAGCTCAGGCCAATATCATTTGTTAGAAAGTTAACGAACGAAAAAAAAAAAATGAACCAACTTCGGAATGAAACCACTTCACTGGATGCACCGACTTTTAGGCTAACCAAACGATGACGCTTTACGTAATCGATGGTCATTCAGTGAAGTGAAGAATTTTACTAGTTAACGGGAATTCTTACTTGTAGTCGATTGGAGAAGATCCAATGCTAACGGAATCTGCCATTTCGTGTTCAGAAATCGTTAGTGGAAAAGTGATTTGGCTACTATTCCATGAAGACTTCCTTGGATGAATAATCCTAACTGGACGGTTTAAAGAAAACTGTAGAGCATATAGTCAGACGGTTACGGTGTGTGCCTCATACGCAAGAATTCTCAAGCTATTGACGTGACACACCACCTCATGAGAAACGTGCCAATGTGACCAGCTATTGGATATGAGATAATTCGAAAGAGTAGAATTATAAATGAAAATTGTTGTTGAAAACCTTGACCTTGAGATTGAAGCACCCAAACTTTCATTATTTCTTTCCTTTTTGTTGAATTTTTGTATTCCAAAAATTAGCCTCTGTGGCGTAGTGAATAAGGTTGTGGATTACCTATTAGCACTAGGGAGGTAATCAGGTTCCACTCCTACGCTACCGATGTCCTGACAGTTTTTCCGTGATTTACCTCTGTTTTCACAAGACAAATATCGGTATTTCAGTTACCTTATACCGAGGGACGCCATCCCTTATTCTTCACTCAAGTTTCGTATGCCAATAAATAGACTTAGGGGTGGCTGAGAGGTAAGCGCGCTCGCTTTGTGTGCACGTGGTCACTGGATCGTTTAGCGGAGTGGTTTGGAGTCCACTTTACCAAAAAAAAAAGACTGTAGGTCCTCTTCCTAAAAGCTCACTAGCTTGTTTAGGATGTTAATAACGTTCAATCAATCATGTCAAATGCCCTGGAAATGTGAATTATGGGGAAATAGTGTTCTCGCCAGACGCTTACAGCAGAGTGTTTACACTGAAAATTGTATTATTTGCAGAAAAGAAAGACAAGGATTATGATGTCATATCAGTTTTTAGTGCCACTCTTTTATTTACTAGTCTGTCCTGGTTTTCTGTCTGCTTCAAATCTTGTAAATATGTATACAAGGTATTCACAAAGTTTCTTTACAACTTTGCACATTTATTACGGATATACCGGTACTGTATAAGATAGCCAAAAAGGAGCTGAACACATAAAAGCAAAGATGTCACCTTAATCACAAAACTACAAGATGTGCACCATTGTTGCGCGTAGCATATCTACCGGAAACTCTAGTTCCAAGCATGTGCTCTGCAGCATGTCCTCATTGTAATCATCGAAATGGTATTCTTGTTCCTAGATTTCATTTCATTGATGTCCTGCAGTTTTGTCTGATAAATTATATCCTTCACGTATACCCATAGAAAAAAGTCCATAGGTAACGCTTGGGGAATGGGGTGGCCATGTACCATCCCCGTGCAATCCATCTCAAGAAATTGTATTTTTTTTAGTCTTCAACGCGCCGTAAAAATGTGGTGGTACATTATCCTGTTGGAATATTACGCTTTGTTTGAAGGTCCTCCAACTGTGGCACAACAAACTCTCGCAATACATCCAGGTTTATCACTCTTTTCTCACTGAAGAAAAATGATTCAAGGACTGTGCTATGCATAACACCACACGTCATGTTCATTTAAGAACTCTGTTTCTCAAGTTCCATAAACGCTTGAGGATTTCCAGACGCCAAACCCTAATATTGCGTCTGTTTAAATATCCACAGACATGAAAAGTTGTCTCATCCGAAGAAACAAACATGTGTTTGAAGCTCTGTATCTTCATACAGTCTATCCAGTATTTTCCTGCGAATTCGTGGTCTATGGTTCGGCGTAATTGCTTGTAGCACTTGTACTTTGTACGCATATAGACGTAAATATCTACGTAGCACTTTAGGAACCATATATCGGTGTAGTTCTCTTTCAGGAGAGTGGATGGACTTCTTTGGAATTCGTAAATATGAATCACGAAGTTATTCCGTCCTCATTCGATGTTTTGTCAGCGGTCACTATACGATGTTGATCCAATACGGACACAGTTTTAATTTCCGGTGCCATTTGCATGAATAGTGAGACACGATGACGGCGTTTTCGCATACTTCATGCGGAAATCGCGTTGCGTTTGTGTATCATATTTTGTTTCGATGTACGTTCCCTTGTGGGAACCACATTCTCACACAACCTGCTACGTCAATCAAACAGCTTAACCAAAAACCAGCGGTAATGTCAATGAAAACTTTGATATTTACTGTTTATTATACAACAAATATTATGAACTTGCATAGTACAGGGTGCCTGTAATAAACGTGCAGCATGGTGAAGAGACTTCGTGGACAACCTGTATACCCCCGTCTGAACATCTGGACACGTACAGGCATAATGTCGAACAACACAAAATCAGCATTTTTTTTTTTTTTTTAAGAAATTGAAACTGAATTTACTTAAAGAATAAAATTGTAACGTTTCGAAAGTAAATTGAAGAAAGACTAATACGAAACAAAAGAAAGTGCATAGATTACTGTAATTTTGATTAAGGAACGGTTTGTTTGGTATTGTTCTGAAGGCGAAAACAGCCATAAATGTCTTGTATGTTTGATGACTGCATGTCACATTATTAACTATAGAATTTTCCCACGTAATATGTGAGTATTAATTTCTCAAAAGAAAGAAGAAAAAAATAACCACAATACTATATAGTACAAAGAGAAGCGATTATAGGTATAAGAAATACAGGCATGGTAAAAGGTCACATGTATAATGTTTTTAAGGCTTTCTCCTGTCACATTATAAGCCTTTAAATCTTCATTGTGTGTATGAAGTTCTTTTGGGAACTGATATTTTTTTTTTTTAGTGCGACAGCGAAGGATTTTTTTTTTTCTCTTTACTCTTAATGATTCTCGGAACTAATAAAATGTATTTGTTACTAAGGAGTGGTTCACTGGCAAGGAAAAAAAGAAACCGCGTAAATTTCATTTCTGACTTACAATGAGAACTTATTTTTTTTTTAAATTTTCATTAGATATACAGGGTGTGTCAGAAATCACTATCGGTTTCCGGAATTAAGGAGAGCTTGAAGGAAATACTTCAGATTTTGGGTTCTAAGACTTATTTAGAAGACAGTTTCTAATCTTCTAAGCTTGATTGTTTGAATTGTTATTAACCTCCTAAACGAGCTGCTGCGCTTTGAAGAACAGGTCAAAAAGTTTTTGGTAAAGTCGTGTCCGTTTAAAGGACCCCGGCGGGACTTGAACACGTGTACAGAAAGCGAGCGCTCTATCCTCTCGGCTACCTCGTGGTCTAATATTGTAAGGTTACTGCTTCCTCTGTACATGTACTCACTATGTATGGCATGCTATTTGGTATAACATACCTTGATTTACCTTGCCGCTTTTAATTCAGTGAGACTACAGCGTTTCAACATGGTATTTTTGTTTTTATCCACTGAGTTTATGCTTTTGTTTAAGCACTAGGGTACAATTCAGATTAAGTGAACATATTGCAAAAAAAATACCGGAAGTCCTACTACACACTAGCAAATTTTCTCTAGGCGACGTAATTGCAAAAATGAAACTCACACTTCTGTATAACAGCGCGCGCATTGGAAATTTTAAAAATCACCGTGATAAAAAATAAAATGAAATATTGGGTTTCATTTCGGAGGCCGATAAAACTATTGCTTGAAGAAATACAACACAATGTGTTCATAGCGTCTCAACATAGAAAGTTATATTTTCGAAAGTCTGAAAAAGCACGATTTAGTCGCGTGTGCTATAAAAGAAAAAAAAAAACACCTTACCTAACTAAACTCCACTCCACGTGCCCTTCGTCACTAATTTTATTAAATTTCCTAATGCGTGTATGTATAAAAAAGAGAAGAGTTATTTTTCTTAAAAAAACAAACAAATAAAACCACATAAGGATTCAATCCCAGGTTCTTCGTATTAGCTTTCCGACGTGCTACCAATACACCAAATTGGCAATTGGAAATCAGTCGTATTTACGGTTAAGGAATAATGCGGCTGCGCGAGAATAGCCCCGCCTTAGTAGGACTTTCTGTATTGAGACACTACTCAATGTGTTTAAACCTCTCCGTGCACCCTAGTAGCTGAATTGCCCATGTCGGTGGCTGCGGCTTGTCCACTCAGAAAGTAGTAATTCAAAATAATTACACGGTAAGAAGTAATTTATTCATTATGCACTCAATAAATAAATCACAGCCATATTCAATCCACTAGTGGATGAGGCCTCTCCCCGAAGGGAGGAGTTGGTCTACTGCTCCCACGCTGACCAGACGGGTTGGGAGAGGAGAGCCGAAGCTCTCACTGTGATCACCACTGTTTTTTATTCACAGCAGCTCCCCAATTGTCCTCACGATGCTGGGTCAACACCGAAATATTTGAGCCCCCACCGGGAATCGAACCCGGGACCGCTCGCATTGAAGTCGAGCGCGCTACCGACTAGGCTACGCAGGAGCTCATGCACTCAATATTAATATAAATTTATTAGCACGCCCGCAGAGCCAAATTTCTTTAAAATTTCATCCCCTATACAAAAGTTGTAAGCAAAAAACCAACTAACATCCCACGCAAATATGAAAGAAAACCAATAAACAATATTAAATCACCTATCAATAATTCATATTACATCTGATATACCTAACATGTCATGAAAATCAAAGTACAATCATAACCACCGCTTAAGAATCTCTTCATTGTACAACTGCCATAACCTCTTTCGCTTTAACCTAAACAGCTTCTTACTACCTAAAATTAAACGAATATAATTTTAAAAATAAACTTAATTGCTTCCATGGTTCAATCCAAATATAACAGCTATGTTACAAAAAAAAAAAAAAAGTGTAGCCCTCAATTCTCCCGTTGGGCAGTACAATAGATCATTTAAGCCGAACTTTTAAGTTAGTTTTTGTCCATCTGATTGTATTTAGGCGTTAGTGTGCGTTGGAGTCTGAGTGGGCATAGTGCAGAAATACCAGAAAGTAAAGTTGTAGCCTGTCAAGGATAAAATTGGCTTCATAAATCAAAGTTTCTGAATCCAAATTTGAATTATTATTTTCTTCGAGGTCCATCTACTTCTCAACATGGATAGTGACTTTTGATATACCTTACATTTGGGATTGTTACGGCTCCCTCCATTTTGATTCTCAATTGGATTTCCGACCTTGAGTGTCTTTTTGTAATCGGAAGAAGAAATTGTGCATTCATTTTAAGCGCCTCACGTGAAATGGTGCTCCTTTACCTTCACTTAAAACACGAGAGGCTTTAATATTCTGTTACAGTATATTTTTTTTTCTCTCAGTATGACAGGCTAACGCCTGAACGAAAGCAGATGAAGAATAACTTATTTCAAATTAGAATTTAGCAACCTTCTTCATACGATCGTTTAGAATCTACAACTTTTACTGAAATTTGGCCTCGGAATTTTTATAATCTCTGTATTTTCTTATTCACTTTCTTTTTCTCCCATGGTTTCTCTTTCTTTATCTCTTTATATTTCTTTGTTCTCTTCCTTCCTTTCGTCCTTTCTTTCTCTTCCTCTTCCTCCCTTTTGCTATAGAAATATTTTTTTTTATTTTCTCTTTCTTTATTTTACTTTTTCTCTTTTCATTATATATCTTTTTCTCTTTCCTCTTTTCAATTTATTTGTTTCTCTTTTCTATCTCTCTTTTTCTTTTTCTTCTCCCATCATTCCTTTCTGTATCTTCTTTCTTTCTCTTCCTTCCTTCTTCCTCTGAATCTCTTACCTTTTTTCTCTCTCTCTCCTTTTTTATATGCAACCCAAACTGCATTGATGTTATGCTGGTTGCTTGAGGAGACAGGATACACGGTTCAAGAATTCTAATTTATTTCTGGCATTCACGCAACGCAACTATCGTCTATGAAACATCAAGCTTGCTTACTTACTCGTTGACTTACGGAACTCGCAAGTTCATCGCCGCAGTAACAAACGATCGCCATCAGGTTCTATCCTGGGCAACAACAAGCCACTTTTCATCACAAGCACCTTCTTCTCGAAGATCCCTTCTAATATTATCCTCTCATCAACGTCTCGGTCTTCCCAACGGTCTTTCCTCCGGTTTTCCAACCAAGATGGAATATAGTCTTCGTTTTTCTCCTATCCGAGCTACATGGTCTGCTCATCTTATTCGTCGCGATTTCATTATTCTTACATCGGGTGAGTCGTACAATCCGTGTAGTTCTTCTTTATGCAGTCTCCTCCATTCTCCAGACATCTCGTCCCGTTTCGGATATCTTTCCCAATACCTTATTTTCAAACACTCGTAATTTATGTTCATGTGTTAGGGTCGTACTCTAACTTTCGCAACCGTAAAGTATTACCGGCAGAATAACCGTTCTGTATATTTCCAACTTTCTTGCTATTAATTTCGAGGTTAGGAGATACATGAATTTTAAACCTATATTTGCACAGAAATTTGCAAATGTAATGAAGAAATGTATTTTTGTGTGGGGAAGAAAGTCACCCTCCCCTTACAAGAAAACAACTGGCCAGATACCAAGGAAAGCACAAAAGTGCCAGCCAGAAAATTTCCCCCTTTCCTCTACAAATAACCTCCTGCCTTAGACCCTCTTCTTGCACCCTTCCAGATGCATCCAGTTTGAGTGGATACAGAAGTTGTCACAGAATTTCTGGACTGCAATAATATTTGTAGTTGACTACCAGCTTCATCATTATACATTGAAAGCTTTTTTTATAACCACGATCCACCCACAATAGAACTATTATTATTACTAAAGCGCTTTCAATGACGCAGATTTTTCGAATCCGTTTTGATCAGCTTGTCTGACGATGCGCGGGTATGAACCGCGCCCTGTAGGAAACATAAAACGGTTGTTTGATGGGGGTGGTGAACCCAAAGCACAAACATATACATAATAACACAAAAGAATTTAAGAAAAAAAAAAACAGATTGAAAAGAGGAGAGGAGAGTGAGGAGGCAGAACGTGACTGATTAGCACCCCCACCCCCTCTCCCATTCTTTCTTCTCGTCATCCATGACCAGGAAGTGGCAAAGCAATCTGGACATCAGCTTCCCAGTTCGATTGTCACGAAGGCAACAAAGAATTTCCGTTCGTATAGATCGAACGGAACCTAATATCATGGAGTAAAAAAAAAAAAAAGCCATCAGTCGACAAGAGCTAACCAGCTCTCCCTGCCCCGCATTGAGCTCTTTCTAAAACTGTTTGTTCCCCAAACGAAAGAAAAAGGGAATAAAAAATAGTCATGTGTCAATGCTTCTCCCTTTTTGTGCTTTACTCTTTGTGATATGTAGGTTACATTGCTTCTATTTCATCAGAAGCGTCAATCAAATAAACCATCGCTAGGCAATTATACATTTTCACTATACGCTATCTCTAGATATCGACTTGCTCCCCTTTCAAATCATTGCATCAATTTATTTTGCAATATTTTACATTAAAACCTAACTAAATATATACCGTAGACAGTGCTGGATGAAGCTGTTCGAGAGCCTTGGACTTTGTTAGGGCCGCTGCTACTTATGCCCTGTAGTCGTAAGGGTATTAGGGTAACTGGTTTACATTTTTTGGGAACCTGAATGAGTGGGGTCCCTTTAGATCCCCACTTAATCCGGCTCTGACCGTATATACTGAAAAAAGCATACAATAAAGAAAAAAAAACTAGGCACGTCTAATTAAGGCGCTAAATTAGAGGTATATAGTGGAGAAACTGATGATTTTCTTCAGCAGTTTTGTTCGTTTTAGCGTGCACGAATTAAAAGTATTAAAAATAAGAAAAATAAATGATTAAGTATTAGATTCTTAACTGTCATGTAATATGTACGCCCATCGCACGATTGATTGAAATGTTATTAACGTCCTAAGCGAGCTTCTAAAGACAGGTTACACACTTCTTTTTTAAAGTTTTTTTCACTTTTGATCTTTACGTAAAAGATAGTTAATAAGGCATAATAAAACAAGTGAATTAAAAAAAAATACTTACAAAGAAATTTATTAAGGATTTTTTTATAAGTACGTTGTTATATTCTCCACTCTTTCTTGAGTTGAGAATTATAGACTCAAAGACGGACAGAATGGTGATATAAGGTTTCCACCTTTGATGGTGCTAAAACCTATTTTTTTTTTTTTTTTTTTTAAGTAGGCAGAGTGTCAAGGACACTTAGCGTAAACCCTTAGAAAAAAAATATGTAAATTATAACTTTACTCATTCATTAATAAGCAGTAATTATAAATTGTGATTTAGTGCCAACTGAGGTAGTTTGGGAATCCCTGGTATACACACTAAACAAAGGAGTGAAATATTCACTTAGAGCGGGAAGAGGGGACCACTCTTTTTAGAGCGAAATTTTCAATCAAAAAGAGTGGTTTTCAATAAAACGCTCTCGCTTTGGATGGAAAATATGCTCTTTCTAAATGGAAATCCGCTGCTTTTGGATGTAATTTATTCTTCACACTTGAAAGAGCGATTACAATGCTTTACAATGCATCATGGCTTATGGTCAAGTTTGTTCTCCGCCTTTTTTTTTTATTATTACTGCGAAGTTTATCGAAAGATGAAGCCATACTGAGAAATTTATCGCGTTGCGCTTAGTTAAAATGACAACAGAAAACTTTACTTAGTGACAAAAATAAAACCAGAAGACGTCAGGAGTAAGATATGTAGAAGAAATCTTTGATCGTTGTTCTTAACTACCTGACGAAACAAAAGAAAGCATTTCGAAGGCGTATTCTTGCAGTTGGATGACTGGCTGAGAGTTAGTGTTGGTTAGCTGGCCGGAAGGTACTGGGTTCAAATCTCCTCGAGATTCTTTTTTTAAAAACTCTTTTTCATTCATAAGTACGCTACTTTACTTTCTTACTACTAAAGGATAAATGTTCTCTTTTGCATCCTTTTACATTATCAACATGTTATTGCATCGTTTTCGTGTCCAAAGGATGAAAACTTTATCTGAAGAGATGGAAATTAACCTAAATAATATATCAAGTCTACGTTACCATCGATATGTACGACCATTGAATCCCATCGCTTTTCGAGTGGAAATTTAACCCTCTTTTCACTCTTAAAAGCTTAATATTTCACTCAAATCAAGTGGAATTCCACTCCTTGAATTTAGTATGTAAGCTGTATTAAAAAAAAAAACAAAAAAAAAACACGTCAATAAAATACCTTTTCCTTCGCAATCAAACCACAAGTCATGGCGTTATCACGTTTCTGTTGATTAAAAAGAAAAAGAAAACGTTGTGACGAAACGTAATTAGTAAAAAACAACGTTCAACCTCACTCAAGAGAGATTTCGTGCGATAAACTATCATGTGTATGATTTATGAATAATTGACATTTTTTTTTTATTTATACAAATCATCCGTTAACGTGTCTTGAAAGGTATTTGAAGTATTGTCTAATGACACGTACAGAATTCCTTAAACGTGAAGGCGTTCACGTATAGAATGCATAGTCTTTTAATTTTTGTCTCAGAGCTTAAATGTGGTTTAATTATCGCCAATATGAACTAGTGAGACTCCTGAGTTACCTGAGTCGGAAGCATGCTCGCCTGTAGTGTGAACAGTGCTGGGTTCGATTCCCAGTGGGGACTTATATAATTTTTGTTTTGACCCACAATGCTTGTAACAGGGTGAAGATTATATGAGTGATCCATTCTCCCACGAATATCTGGATATCGCAATGTTCTAAGTCTCATAATCTCTATGTAACAGTATGTCCTCTGATGCTGGGTAACGCAATGTTGACTCTTCCAAGTGTGAATATATGTACTTCACAAAACTTCGTCTTCCGCAGATATAGCGATCGTATTCCAGTCTGACCCGAAGGTCAACTATACCAGGAATCCTCAGTTAAGGGATGTCATTGCCATAGAAATCCATGGTACAAACCGCAAACATACATACAGTATGTTCCATACCGCATATGAGAAAATTTCACTGATGTAGGAAGCGCCGAAGGGGCTTTCACTAGTCAGGAATAGGAATCCAGGTTTGAAGAAAAATCCTACCTTTTCGAAGTATCAAAGGCATATTTAAAGTGATTTTCACGATCTAGCACAATCTCAGGGGGAGCCCTTACAAGTGTTACGCGGAGAACAGTGCCCATTGGTTGAGGCGCGAATTATGTCATGGTTTGGACTACTCTAGGAGACAGTCTTCTTTCCCTGCAACTATTCTGCTTCATTAAACTCTTACAATTTACTATGTGGAATCTAATTATTTTCTTTATTAACGGTATTAATAAGGAACGATTCCTTTGGAAGGATACTAAAATGAAATTTATGTATTTTACAAATACAAATACAAACAAAAGCTTAAATTTAAACAAATAATTATGAAAACATTTACAATTAATGATACGCACCACATGCCTGACATCTCCTGATCAAACCTTAAAGAAATGGTCTTTTTACTAGTTAAACCCAATATTTGTACAAGATAACAGTAACTAAAATAATGTTAACGTGTCACTGATCAACATTTGGGTATTTTGAATCAATGAATTAGTATTTGAGACATGTTGTTTACATTTATCTTCCTTGCTATATTTCACTCGTTTGTTTTATTTTTTTAAACCGTCATAATTTTACTGAAAGTACGTTATTATTATTTATTCTTTCCTGTACTTTTATGTATTCCTATCGTTCTATATTAGCCTATCAAGCTGTTAATAGCATGTAAATAAATAAATACATTATTATTATTATTAACCGAGCACCGTGGAGCCATGGTAATGTGCTGATACCAAAAGCGGATCTATCCAATCGAAATCTCGGGACAGACCATCCTAAGTGCGAATTTTCGTTTTTCTTTAAGTGTTTTAAAGCAACTGCCGGAATGGTACTTTCGTTTTGACCACGGCATCTTCTTTCCTTATTTACTTTTTCATCGTTTAATTTTGTTGTTTGTAACCATATATAACTACTTTTGGACTGTATTCGAAAAGATTAAAAATAAAAATAAATAATTGTTATTTCTAGAATTTTAATGATAATAATTATTATAGTGAAATGAGAAACGCAGAAAGACATATCCCACGAGTTATACTTATGCTGAAGCATCATAATTGCATGTATGGTCCATTTTAGTGACTTTCAACTTCTGCCCTTCACGATTATACGAGTGCAATGCTTATTAAAATCCATAAACATACATGTCCAAGGCGGGATTCGAACTCGCGAACATACAAGAAAATGGCGGTTTATATCCTCTTTCTTTTCTTTCGGAGAGGAAAGAATTATATACATAACTTTTCAATCTTATTTTTTCTCAGCTACAATACATAACACGACCAGAAACCATGGCATGTTTGAACCGACATATGTGGGCCTATTGGACAATATCAGACTCGTCAACCTAGAGAAGTTCGAAGGCGGGAGAGTTGCCAATCTGGAAGGAAGAAAATGCGGGAGCTTACTGAGAAACTAAGCAACATGCTAAAGAGTTACAACACAAACGTTAAACCACAGAACACAGACGATAAATCTTCAAAACCACAGAATATCTCACGCATTTTGCGTGAGAGTTGACATGTCTGCAATATAAAGTTGTTGTTGAAATATATTTTTACAATTTTAAAATATATTATTATATATTCAAGGAGTACATTATGGAAGCGGCCGTGGCGATAAAGTACCATCCCCGCATTTACTTGTAGGTCAGGAATTTTTTTTTTTTAGGACTGGTGGTTCAAAGATTCCAATCCAGATCTTCCCAATTGCTGAACGAGCAAACGAGCTCCATTTATTATCACTCAGCTTATACATATAATAACATTCATATTTAAATATATTTCCTTTGTATATTCGAAATGGCAAAATACGCGAAACAAACGATCCTGTACTAAATATTTTTCTAAGTGATTGGTAGTACAGATATACCTTATTTAGATATAGTTTCGCTTCTAAAAGTTGGACGGTATCAATGCCAGTTAAATATATTCATTTATGGAGTGACACCTGCTCGTAACTTTTTTCTTAAGATCAATTTAATGACAGACCCTATCTCTTGCATAGTTCTCTGGAAGGAAGTGTACGTAATAAATTTTAGAGCTATTAGCGTTGAATTTGTCTTTTCTTTTGCATACCAAAATGTATTCGTTCCTCGTATTTTCATCTTTGGGAAAAGTATGACATCTAACATCTTTATTGTTAAGTTCTGTATTTTTACAGTTTGCAATTGCACATTTATTATTATTATTCATCATTTAAGCACATATGTACATTGTACAATTTATATACACACAATAAAATATTAAATACACATATATACACGAAATAAATTTATTTAAGTTCATAGAAAAGCACCCTGTGATAATCTAGCCTGCGTGTTAACCCACGCAGACAGAAACTACACACAGGTATCCAAACTGTGACGTCATTGAAGGCGAGTACGCAGTTGAACATCAGCGCGCGTAACGTTAAGGGCCTACCTAATAATACTTTCGCTATCTTGGCACAATCTAACGAGAGTTACATACCTGTTCGGGCCATCAAATAATGTTATATAACTTATAACAAGTATACAGGTTATTATGCACAAGTATGGTTAAATACATCATTAACTTTATATCTTTTTTTACAAAATCACTATGTGAATTCTTGTTAATGAAACATTATAAATTGTCCATCGTTCCGCCCGCTGATAACACAAAGTCAATGGGGATAAGCAACGAGCGCGTGAGCCATCTATATTTTACTTGCGCAACGAACTAATAAATACGATAAATTCATCACATTAAATGTCACTTGTTCCACATTACACGATTATATATGGCGATCGAATATGCTTAACCCTGGACGAACAACATCTATAAGGTATATTAGGATCACATAACACAATTGAAAGCTGATTAATTGTTGACACTGGTGCGCATAAAAACGTAGTGCACAATTCAAGTATACGAAAGATAACACTGCATGATACGATTTCAAATATACGAGTAAATAGTCCTTTTCATATGTTTTAATAAAACTGCTATTGTGTATATATGGATGCTTAAGTCTTTCTTTTTTTTAAGCATTTGTGGCATGATTGCGCAGTTTAGTTCGATGTAGGGATTCAATTTTACTTCAGTTTTTTTTTTCTTTTTTAACAGAAATCAACGTTCTTGCAACGATATAAAACACACACACATATATCACCAGTTTATAATCACCTTGTTTTGATTAGTTCCACACAAACCACGAACACATGCCCATACTGGTTCAACATCAAATGCGAGAAACCTGATCATTCGACGATAGTAATAGTCTTCTTGTATGACGTCATTCTTCATCCATAATCCACATCATAACACGAATAACAGACTGAATACTACACGTAATCCTTACTCCTGACGAACGCAGAATTCCTCATTCAAAGTTAGGCGATGAACGATGATAGGCAACATGACTTTACTGACACCCTATACTTTGAGGTTCATCTGCAGTAGACTGCCAGGACATACATATATCCACTCAAGACGGAAAGCCATTAATAGGTTTCTTTCATAATTCCATTGGGCCAAGGAACAAGTGAGCATCACTTCCAAAGAAGGATTTACCACCGACGACAGGTACTAGGATTTCATTTCGACTAGCACAGGAGTCAGGTAAACACACAAACTACCTCAAAGTGTACCTCGCTACACATCCTTTATTCCTGAGACATATCCTATCTATGGAGGCAGCAGCACACACACCAACACCAACCTACTACTCAGGAATATCAGTCACCACCTTATCTTTCTTTCTATTACTTCATCCCAAACTACTGAGGTTCTACATAGTGTACATGATAGGCTTGGATTACAGTGACTTCTCGTCGACACTACTATGCCCTTGTCGGTTTCTCGAAGCCGATGTCGAAATCAGTTTTCAAACATGGATAACAAGGATGCATTGTCGTGGACTTCTTTTCTTCACAACAGCGACTTCAGGATTTCCTTGATCCCTGTCACTCCTCATCTCGGTACTATATTGTATATGACCGTCTTCCTCTCCTTTGTACCGCTGATTTCTTCTCTTCCATGGTCTTTGCTTGGAATTGCCATTCGCCTTTTCCTTTAAAGCATCGCCTTGGCTGCCTTTATCTCCTGTACTCCTCTGAGGATGGACTTCATTCATGTTAGAACGACGACCTGGTGGAGGCTCATTATAACTTTTCCTTCTGCCTTCATCTTTATCGAATGTTCTTCGTGCTTCAAAAGTATTAAATATAAGTTCTAATCTTCTGATGGTTTCAAGCATCAAAGTTAAGTTTAAGTTGCGCACCGAAACAAGTTGTTGTCCATAAGCCACATGTATTAATGGTATGAGACTTGCAAATATACTCTTCGCTACCCGAGGATCCAAATCTTTCATAAGACAAAACAGAGAAGTTACAAACTGCTCCACACTGTGGTCGTTCTTCGGGTTGAACGGTATCGTCCTCAATCTGGCAAACGTTGGATCAGCTGAGATAATAATCTAAGAATGTCTTCATAAAATGATCATAATTCTCGAAACGGGCTTGGCTTGAATTGAACCAGGATAGAGCTGATTTATGCAACACTAACGAGAGTTACATACCTGTTCGGACCATCAAATAATGTTATATAACTTATAACAAGTATACAGGTTATTATGCACAAATATGGTTAAATACATCATTAACTTTATATCTTTCTTTATAAAGTCACTACGTGAATTCTTGTTAATTAAACATTACAAATTGTCCATCGTTCCGCCCACTAATAAAACTAAAAGTCAATGGGGATAAGCAACAAGCGCGTGAGCCATCTATATTTTACTTGCGCAACGAACTAACACACACGATAAATTTATCACATTAAATGTCACTAGTTTCACATTAATCCGTCGCAAATATAATAGTGGGCTACACGATTATATATGGCGCTCGAATAGGCTTAACCCTGGAATTCTGGGGTCAAGAGAGAACAAAATAGACACCTGAAACGAGATTTGAACACTGGTTGTTTAATTAGAAGTCCAGCATCTTACTGTCTGGACTAAGTTGCCAATGAAGAAAACACTACATCAAACCAGTATAGATTGTCAACAATAGGATGCCCGAACCTCGATGTCAGAGCTACTCCCACGACTTTACGCCATGCTTTAATACCTTTTTGTATTTGTCAATTAAGAATGGCGATTTCCATTCACTAAGAATATTTCTCAATTCTTCTTAAGTGCATCAGCCTAAGTTGCCTAAAGGCCTTTTAAAAAAATAAAAATTCCTGAAGTGGCAGTTAACACTTGATCAGAATTGCGTGTTTTGTATAAAGAAACTGTTTTTTGTCTTTTTGCGCATATCCGAACGTCACAAATTGAGACCTTCTATGCTAATGAGGTAAACGAAATATCTCAGTGCTTTATTAAAATTACTGAAAATAAAATGCAAAGGTCTGACTAACATTCATCTGAAACATTACTGGACAGATCGAGGCAGTTTTCCAAAAATGTTTAACATTGCAGCGTCGTGAGGACAATGTAGAGCCAGTCTGCTTGAATAAACAAGTAACTTTTCATGGCCGTTGTTTGGGAACAGCGAAGCTGCTGATGGTTTGTGTTGAGATTTGTGCTTCTATAACATTTCTGGTGTGCGAACTGTTTTTCGGCATTCCTTTTAGGCGTTCACCACATATCCTGCTGCATACCATTTCGCTATTAACTTTTGCATAGCACGTTTTGCAGAATGATTTGGCAATGTATTATCAAACTTAAAATTAAGTTGCAAACAATGCCCTGCACGCTTTCCAAGACTTATGTTTGACAAAGTATTATACCAAAAATATATTAATACTTCCACTGTCAACACCATTTTGCTCACTGTCCACTTGCATAGTTTTCCCCACTGCATGCTTCGTTGTTCACTTTGTACGTCCACCACTCAGCTGCCTCATCCTGTCTCCTCCAACATAGACAAGTCAAAACGTTGAGTAAATAATCTGTGAGTAGTCAGTAAAATGTTTTTCTTATATATGTATAAGGTAATACACGATAAATATTGTTTGAATAGAACTGTAGCTTTCAATATGTGTTACTGTTGTAACTTACCCCATACAGTGTTGCAATATGCCCTGTATATGGGGGCAAGTTGCAACATGTAACCCTAACAGAATATACCGTAGAAATTTTTTGTTTCTGGAGCCCATATTTTGATTTTATTGGCGAAAACTTTTAAAAAAGTGTTGCAAATAGTCCCCAGTCTCCGTACTATATATAATACACATTTATATGTACAAGTATTATAAATATAATTGGGCTACTTTTTAAAACTCCCACTGCACATATCTTGAAGTTATAATCTATCCTTTTAAGTCCTGCATAAGATCTGATTATAAGTTAGACGCTAGAGGACGCTATGGAGTTCGCACGTGGAAAAATAAGTAGTTGATTTTATATGTAATAATTTTGAAGTGTTTTAGTTTAGATTCTTTGCAGTATTTTGTTTAATTATTTTGTGATTGTAATAGATGCTATTCTAATCTATTGTGAGTGTGATATTTGCTGTTTAATTATAATAATTGCTTTTATCATATCGAGTTATTTGCTTATATCGAACAGAGATGTGCTCTCGTTAAATTTCTTTGTTCGGTCGCTTCGGGTTGCTTTGTTCATATAACTAATAATGCCAATCAAATTGTATAGAAAAGTTATTTTATAAGTAACTAGATGATTTTCCCCGCGCGTTTGTGCGGGATCAATAAAATATGTCGACGAAACTTATGCTTAAAAGTCATCAGGGCTGTCACCAATCAGTTGATTGATCACGAAAACTATGGATTCAACACGAATGTTGGTTATTTTGGACATTTTATTTTTCAGCCCTTATCACCCCCATATGCCGATGGGGGATGAACTTGGACTTAAACAGTATCGGTTATGACACTAATCATCTCAGCGATCCCGAAAACTATTGATTCGACACTAATATCGGTCGTTTTCGTTTCTTTTTACGCCATCCCCATATAGGGGCGTCGTAGCCCCACAATATTTCTCTCCAGATTCTAAGTGCTATGTGTACCAAGTATGTGTAAAATTACTCCAGGCTATTCTGAGTTATGCTGGAACATACACATTTTTATTTACAGAATAATCTCATAAGTAATTGACCATATTTAGGGTACAAATCGACTTTAAAAAATATTTATACATTGCGTTTCTTTCTTTCTAAGCTTGAAGTACTAACAATGTCAGTTGATTTTGTAGAAATAACCTCAGATGTAGAGTAGGCAGACTCATCTTATCTATAGTTTCTGGTTTAGCAGAAATAACTTTCAGTGCAACTGTAAATTATTCAGTTAGACAATAAAATTTAGAATTGTATCTCTGAAATACTACTTAGATTAGTGTGTGTGAAGCGACGATCTAAAAAAAACTAGATGGCAGCGTGATCTTAAGTATACTTTTCCTTGCAAGAACTTCCAAATTCTGCAAATTCAAACCAAGGTATCTTATATTTTCAGATATGAAATTTCTTATCTATTTAGATGTTTCTGACTATAATATTGCTTAAAAATCTAATATCGTTCATAGCTGAAACAGCTTAATTGTTATGAATTTGGATACAGGTTGACAATAAAAAAAAGAATCCGGCAACCTCGTGACCTGAGGACTGCGGGATTTTCGAAAATTTCGGATTTTTACACGCTTTATATTAACTTGCTTTGGAATTATCTCTGGTACAAATTTTGTAATTGATTTTTAACTCACCTGATTTCTTTGAAATTGTGTAAACTTGCTTGCTTCCGATGACAATACAATATTCAATCATTAGATATACGACACAATAATCCAGTTAACTGTAATTAATTAATTAAAATAACTCGAAATTATCCTTAAATGCACGCAACGCCGTAACTGTTTTGTGAAATTTGGGTTGCCTACCTCGCAGGGAGTTTTAATATTAATGAAGAACTCCACGGACTGTACGATTCACCAGATGTTGTAAAAATGATGAAATCGAGACGACTAAGGTGGGCAGGGCATGTAGCTCGGATGGGGGGAAAAACGAAGATTATATTCTATCCTGGTTGGAAGGCCCGATGGAAAGAGGCCATTGGGAAGACCGAGACGTCGTTGGGAGGACAATATTAGAAGAGATCTTCGAGAAGTAGGTGTTCGTGATGAAAACTGGCTTGATACTGCCCAGGATAGAATCCAATGGCGAACGTTTGTTACTGTGGCGATGAACTTGCGAGTTCCATAAGCCATAGAGTTAGTTATACATAAAAAATAATTAAAAAGGATTTTTTTTTTAAATAAAAAAGGCTTTTTTGAGAGGAATAAAAAGTAAAAAAATTAATAAATTGAATTAATCTTATTAATCTGAAAATAAAAGCGTGGGTGCTCTTGCTTACCTTATTATAAAATCATATTTAAGAGCACCCACGCTTTTATTTTCAGATTCATAAGATTAATTCAATTTATTATTTTTTTTACTTTTTATTCCATCTCAAAAAAGCCTGTTTTTTTAAAAAAAAAAAACTTTTTAATTATTTTTTTATGTATATATTTAACAGAAAAGGACTCCCTGTACAGTGCTTTAAAGGAAGAGAATTGAACAGTGAATGAGCGCTCCGCTAACTATTTTCAAGGGCGGACCAGTTTTATTAGTTATTAGGCTTAACGGACCATCCTGTGCCTGCTCAAAGGCAAGCCTTGAGGACCACAGTTTGCGGAACGCTGCACTAAATGAAAAGCAAAATTTGGTGCTTTGGGAATTTATAAAGATCAGTTTTCAATTTCTATTTTTAATAGGTTTTTTTTCCACCAGGTAATTATTTTTTTTAAATTTAATTAACATTCAAAATGTTCAGAAGGAAGAAGAAGAAGAAGAAGAAACGAGAAAATGTTCAAAAAAAATAAACTAGTGCAGTGCCATCCAGCGGTAGAAAAACGAACATACTTACCAGGTAAACCCTGCTGTGCGCGGACGGCAGTAAGCATGACGAAATATCTGATTCTGGAGTACAGCGCCGTCAAAGTATAAACGACGCCTCCAAAAAGCAATGGCGTGCCAACGCGGTAAATTTAAAAATGCGCTTTGACATGAATGCCAAAAAGAAACTGATGTAACTAAAATATTGATTGCCGGATTTTTTATTGTCAACCTGTAATATCAAGTTTTAGAAATATATTTTCTGTGCTGTGTATTTCTGCAATTCCACGAACAGCGTGATAGACAAGAACACAAAAATTTATCACGGCGCATAACGTGCTGTAGTAAATCATTTATACTTATAAACAGTGTGCAAACTAAAGAATTTTTACAGGGGGAGGGGCAATGAAATGTTAAGAAAATAACGAGAGAAATCATATGCGTCCACATTCAGACTCACAGGGTGATTTCCCCCTCATAAGGTGGGCAGGCCATGTAGCTCGGATGGGGGAGAAACCAAGAATTTCATCGTGGTTGGTAAACCGGATGGAAAGAGACCGTTGGGAAGACCGAGACGACATTGGGAGCATACAATTAGAAGGGATCTTCGAGAAGCAGGTGTTTGTGATGAAAACTGGTTTGATCTTGCTCAGGATAGAATCCTATAGAGAACGTTTGTTACTGCGGCGATGAACTTGCGAGTTCCGTAAGCCATAGAGTAAGTAAGGCATCTGTAACTTAGACTGTATGAGAGTTTAACACAGTACTAAAGCATAGTTAGAGAAAAATCTGTGCTCGATTCTAACTTACCTCCTTGGTAATTGCCTAAAGCGGTGCGATTTTTCGATATATGGATCGATCGATATCTTTTAAACATTGAAATATAGATTTTGAGGGGGGAAAAATGAAATATCGATCTAGAGGACAATCGAAATGGAACAATTTTTCGGTTCCACACTGATATTTGATTTCTACGATTTTTCGATATTCGATATGATTTTTTTTTTTTATATTCAGTCATTCGCTTTTCGATTTGTCAGCGATATCGATGTTCGATATCCAAGTTCAAAAATCCCTTAGTCCTATGTGCGGCTAGCCTCATTACCAGAATATTTGAAAGTGTTGCCAAATTAAGACTAAAATTGAAATTCTGTCGGCTTATATTATTTATAAAAGAATGGGAGTATTGAAAAAAATATGCAATTTGAAGATTTCTATGTAAATTGGAATGTAAACCGTAGTTTAAACTATTTTAAAGGTTGATTGCGTTCTGCACATTGTCTTAAATTATCTTGACCTTACACCGCTACTGCTGTAAGCATTGTTTCTCCCTATGATTCGCAACAGAATCGTCTCTCATTTGGTACACTCTCTCTCCGTCCCTCCCCTTTGCCCCCCACTACACAAAAATGACATTGCTTTGGGCCGTTCGTGAATTTTAGTTAAAAGTATGTCATATATGCTATTGTAGTACCCAACCGAGCCATCTAACCTCTCTTCTGTTGACCCAGTTGTTACGAATAAATGAAAAAGTTTTTTAATGTTGTTGTCGGTCCCCAAAGAGTTTCACTTTGCTTTCTGTCATCCGGTGTGACGTCATCTCTAACGTGTAGATGAATCTTGCTCTCCCCCCCTCCAACCGCACACTGTTTGTTGTAGGTCTAACCGTCATCCATTTCCACGTTGTACGGAGGAAACTTACTTTAAAAAAAAAAGGAAAAATCGTGAGGCGGGGAGGAGGGAAGTATTTCATATTCAACGAAGTATGTCTTCAGATGTGCGTCTCTCTTTCTCATATTTTTGCAATGCCCTTGTCCCCAGCCTTGAGAGAGGAAGCGACTCAAGGCATTTCTCAGTCACGCATTCAGAGCAGTGTTTAGACTTTAGGCTACTAATTTCATGATGCTTCTTATAGCCTACCTGTTGTGCATACAGGTAGCCAATTTATACAGTGAAGTGCTACACGCATTGGCACACAGTGGCTACAAAAGGTAAGGATATGCTTGCATCTAGTGGCGGCGATTCCCAATTGAAAATAAAAGCAATGAGCTCCCATTAATGAAAAGGTACTCCAAATACAAAATGAGTGAAAAAAAAATTGTTACTGAGTGTTTCATATTTGAAATGGAATATCCAAGTTCCATATTTTTAAATATCGATATTTAACGATACACCGATATATCGAAATTTCAATCAAAATATCGAAAAGAAATATCAACCTAAAATTTTGAACCAAACCGAATTATTGAATAAAATATCGAATATCAACAAGTTTATATATCAAAGTTTCGATAGTTTTAAATATCGATTCGATATATCCGATAATTGTAACACCCCTTCCTGCACTGAACTCAGATTTTGAAATCAGTTAATGTTTTCATTGAGGTTGCAAGCATGAATTCTTAAGATTGAGGAAGCTAGATAAATGAGAAAGGACCTACCACTTTCAAAGTTACCAAATTTAAAACTGCCCGATAAATTCTAGTCATTGAACTCAAAACTGAAAATTACGTGCTTTGGTTGAAGCCTTACGGACAGACGAACAAAATGAAATTTTTAAAATTGATTTATTTTAGAACTCTGTTAAAGAAACTAACCAATAAAGCTCTTCTGTGAATCATAACAGCTTTTGCTTTTAATATCATCTGTATAGTATATAGCCTATTTTCTGATTGTGAGACGAATTTGCGTTTTTAAGTTTCTGCAAAGGAATCTGCTAGCGACACGTGGGATGGTTAATGATTCTTTTCCGTTTCATAGAAAAGCGTGTGAGACAGTTTTCGTCCCAGAGTGAGAGTGCAAGAGGCCTTTCCCTCCACACCACTATTCCGTACTTGTTCCCAATTAACAGTATCTTGGCCTCAAAAATTCGTGATCTTTTTCGTTTCATCAACCTACAGAGATCACAGCAACCAGTAGTAAGTGAGCACGTGCCACCGGATGTAATTTCTCTTCCCACTTCCAGCTAACAAGAGGTTGAGAATGGTATGATACAACATGCTACTAGATAGAGCTTTCATGTACTGTTCCATTCGCATCTGGTGGTGGTTAACGACTTTGTAATACGTTCAGTAATAACACACTCACGGTATTTATCAAATGAGTTAACATAATGCGTGTTATGTTTGTGTAGATTTCCTAACATCACAGCGGGACGGGCGTAAGCCATAGTGCTGTTACAGCCCATGAAATTTATTTTATCTTATCTTAACATAACCTCCCCCTGTACGGAATTTCTATCGTTAAAAAATCATTTTATCTTATCCTATCATAACCTCCCCCCTGTACAAAATTTCTATCGTGAAGAAATCATTTTATCTTATCCTAACATAACCTCCCCTCTGTACAAAATTTCTATCGTGAAAAAATCATTTTATCTTATCCTATCATAACCTACCCCTGTACAAAATTTTTATCTTATCCTAACATAACCTCCCTCCTGTCCAAAATTTCTATCGTCAAGAAATCATTTTATCTTATCCTA
>JAGDQP010016004.1:0-30687 GCA_022664845.1 Lepisma saccharinum | reverse complement strand
CAAGGAAGAACTAGGAAATGAAGACTCAGAAGAAAATGATGTAGAAGTCCCAGACGTGATGAAAGAAATGGATAAAGTACCTCGAGGGATGAAGAACGGAAAATCAACAGCAGAAGATGGACTCACAGCAGAGATGTTTAAATGGGGAGGTGAAAAAATGAAATAGGAACTTGCTAAATTATTCTCGATGTGCCTGAGGAAGAGAGAAATACCCTCAAGTTTGGATAGTGCTGTTATCATTTTGTTGCACAAGAAGGCGGACAAAGAACGCGTTGAAAACTACAGACCAATTAGTTTACTGTCAGTTCTATACAAAATGTTCACAAAAGTTATTTTGAATCGTATTCAACGAGACTTGAATTTTAACCAGGAAAGGGAACAAGCCAGATTTCGCCGTGGGTTTAGCACAATGGACCACATACAAACATTGAACGAAGTTATGGAAAGGACTAATGAATATGAACTTCTACTATGTTTGGGATTCATAGATTTTGAAAAAGCTTTTGATTCGGTCTCCTTGGCAGCAGTCCTTAAATCACTTGAACATCAAGACATTGAAAGTGCATACATCAAGTTACTGCGAAACATTTATTCGACTTCCACATCTGCCATTAGACTACATCAAGAAAGTGAAAAATTTAAAGTTGGAAAGGGGATAAGGCAAGGAGATTCAATTTCTCCAAAACTGTTTTGTGCGGTCCTGGAGAGAGTGTAATCTGCGATGAAGTTGGAATAAAAAGTAATGGCGAATATCTTCATCACCTACGGTTCGCTGATGATCTAGTCTTGTTTGCTTCAAGTGCAGAAGAACTACAAACCAGAATGGAAGAACTGAGTAACTAGAGTTCGAAAATAGGGCTTAAAATGAACTTAAGTAAAACAAAAGTAATGTACAATCAACATGCTCCAAAGAAGGAAATAAAGATTAACGGAGAGCCAATAAGCATAGTTGATGAGAATGTTTACCTAGGCCAGCTCAAAAAATCGAATGCTAAGTTGACTGATGAAATAAATAGAAGATGTAAAATGGCGTAGAGTTCGTTTGGACGACTACACTTTATTTTAAAAGTAAACTACCAATGTGTCTCAAAGATTGAATGCGCAAATGACCCAAAGATTGAGAGTCACACAAAGAGCAATGGAGAGATGCATGCTAGGAATAACCAGGAATGACAGGAAGACAAATGAATGGATTCGCGCACAAAGGTAGAGGATGTAATCAAGAATGCAAAGAAGATGAAGTGGAAGTGGGCCGGTCATATAGCTAGACGAACAGATGGAAGGTGGACGACAAATGTACTGCAGTGGATCCTAGAGAAAAGAAACGACCGAGATGACGTCCAAATGCAAGATTGGTAGATGAAATGAAGCGTTTTTTAGCAGCTACATATATGATATATACAGTATATATATTTAACCAGTCAACTAAACCAGTCAAATATGATAAAGTTCATATTACAGTAGATACTAATGCTGTTCCAATTTTTCGAAAATATTATAGAATTCCTTATAGTTTAGAATAAAAAAGAAACAAGAAGTAGACATATTACAAGAACAGGGAATAATAGAACAAATATCGTATTCTGCGTGGGCTACTAGCCTTGCCACCTTTTGATGAATAAATTATGGAACACTTGGCGAAAAATACGGGATAATACCAAACAATACGGGACAAATCTGGAATAACGTAACATGAAAGTAACTAGTTTGACCATGTACTACTAAATGACTAGGCCTACCCGTACAGTTTAAAACCTCCTTAATAATCAAGATCACACAGAAAATGTCTTGCTTGCGAATGCTCACACTCCACTGGCAGACGGAAAAGGGATATTTCAATTTCATAAGCATAGTTGGGGTTAGTTTTGCACCGGAGAAAGGCCTGTATTAATTGAACACTTCAGTGTTCCTTGGTGACCACCATTTTCTATGTTGGATCAATACAGCAAACGGTGTTGATTTCGTTGATTTAACGTAATAAAGATTGTTATGCTACCACTATCACAGTGTTGAATCACCGAAGTCACACAACAAACGGTGTTGATTCAACTCAAAAAAGTAATGGCCCCTCTGAGACCCCGAAAAATGTTGAATTAACACAGCTATTTTTCCCAGTGTGAAATCAACTAGAACAAACAGAAGTGGGGAATATTATATCCTTACTCCCAGGTCTGATGTTGGCGCCTGGAAATGTGAACAGCGTCTGTTCGCCAGTCTGTATAGTAAACAGTTAGAGTCCATCACAACGCATTTGTTAAAATTATTGATATTTTGAAAATATACTACTTGGAATTTTGAATGTGTGAATTTACTACTTATAATACGGGAAAGCCACTGATAATACAGGACGGGTAAATTTTTCCTAAAATACGGGACAGGTGGCAACCCTATGGGCTACACCAATAGTAGTAGTAGCAAAAAAGCAAGGTGCTGAAATTCGAATATGTTCCGATTTCAAAGTAACTGTCAATAAATGGGCTAAAAATATTTCATACCCACTACCAACATTGCCAGATAATCTAGCTAAGTTACAAAGGGTAAGTGTACTTGTGGTTTTAGATTTAAATCAAGCCTATTTACAGTTGGAGTTAGATGAGGGTGGCAAAAAATACTGGTATAGAATACCCCGTGGGGGTTGTATGTACAAGAATAAACGTCTTCCATTTGGGCTGAGTTCATCACAATTCATATTCCAAAGACTCATGGTTAATACATTCGCACATTTGCCTTATGCTCAGGCATTTTTTAGATGATGTGGTGATTGGAGGTAAAAAACTTGGACGAATGTTATAAGAATACTTGTACAGTACTTGATAGATTTAGAAGTGGCAACATTAAATTCAAGCTTTGTAAATGTCAATTTTTCGCAACTACAGTAGAGAATTGAGGTCATACTATTTCAGCAAACGGTGTAAAACTATTGGATAAATATAAAAATGCAATATTAAAATGTCCGGATCCAAAGCATAAGCGAACTACGGTCATTCATTTTAATGGAGATGCACTATCATAAACATATTCCCAATCTAACTACTGAGTTAACTTTGTTATACGATTTGCTTAAAAAGGGATGAAATGGGAGTGAACTGATCAGCATTCAGATAGTTTGAAGAGGTAAAACAAACGATAGTCTCCAGTAATAAGGTTCATATTTTTAATTCTAAACAACCAGTGCTTTATATCACTGATACTAGCCCCTATGTTGTGGGTGTACAACTCTGTAATAAAACAAATGATGGTAAATTGCTTACAGTTGCCTGTACTTCCGCAAAATTAACAGCATGTGAACAAAATTAATCTCATTTTGAAAACAAAAGGTTAACATTAGTATACGTAAGTTTCATAAATATCTTTATGGAAGCCATTTAACTGTTTTAACGGATTCAATTCCCGTCACCTTGATATTTGGAGCAAAGAAGGAAGTACCGTCATCAGCTCATCCATGGTTAGTCTGTTGGTCACTTTTCTTAACAGGATACCAGTATAACATTATATATAACTAGAAAGTCCAAGTGGCAGAGTGTTCATCCAGGTTGCCTTCGGAAGAGAGTACAGGAGATGATGAGACTTCGCAATTGTATGTTCTAAATGTTAGAAATGAGGCACCGCAACTAGTGGCTATACAAGAAGAAATACAGAATGATCCGATATTAAGCCACATTTTAAACTGGACATTAAATTATTGGCCTTTGCATTTACCTAAAATTTGTCAAATAATCTCGCATAAATTGTATTAAAAATCGAGCGGAAATAAGTTTTTAATAAGTGTCTATTGAAAGGAAATCAATTAATTGGACCACCAAGCACGAGACTATTACATTAATTGCATCAGCAGCACTTAGGCATAAATCGCATAAAAGAAACTCCTAGATCGTACTATTGGTGGTCACAAATGACTACACAATTGGAACTAATCTACGATAAGTACTATAAATGTCAAGCTCAACATCGCAGCAGACCCCGGATATAATTTTTTCAAAATGGTAACCTTCTACTTTCCCATTCCAAGGAATACATCTGGACTTTTCGACTTTGGTGGACTCAAATACTTACCAGTATAATAGTTTCTCAAAATGGGTGCAGATTTGTGGTAAGAAACACCTCTACCCCAGAAACGATACATAAATTGCAAAATATGTTCAACGTTGTGGGTTTACCAATTGCTATAGTCACGGACAACGGACCACCCTTCACAAGTCGGGAATTTACACAATGGTGTCAGGCACAAGGGATCTCATTAGTTACATTCACCGTCGTACCACCGGCAAAGCAACGGACTGGCGAAACGGTCGGTCCAGGATTTGAAATCATTGCTTAAGAAAAAATTAATGGACGCGCATAATCATCAATGGTCAAGTATTGTCGAAAGTATACAATCTAATATTCGGTTTGCAAAAGCACCGTTGTTAAATGGAAAGTCACCAGCAGAAATATTTTTTCTTTTGAACTTAACACCATATTTAATCAGTTATGGCACCCGGTTGAACATTAGCAATGAACCCGAGCTTAATTCCTAAATCTGGAGAAAAGGTATTAGTACAGAATATGCCGCATAAATCACCTCAATATTTAACCGGCTACGGTAATAAAACAAATTAGGTATAGAATGGTAGACGTACAAATTGGGCATTTAAAAAGAAAAGTGCATATACATCAGCTAAGGCGTTTAAAAGGGGTCAGGAGTTAGAATCACGTCTTGAAAATGATAATCAGTCTTGGCGGCAGGTTGACAAACAGATACAGATTGATGCGCAAATGCCTCAACAAGTTGAAACTACCGGATGATGCAATACCTAGAGAAGATTTAGTACCACTACGTCGTTCTCAACGTCAAAGAAGGGCACCTGGACGTTTCGAATGTGAAAGTTAATTAGATATTATGATTTTTTTTTACGAGGGAGTGAATTGTTAGAATGGATAAATAATGTGAAGATTTTTATTGTATTTGATGTAATCAGATGGAAAGCAGTATTTGAGTTTTAAAATGAATATTTTAAAAAGTCATTGTTATTTTAACATCAGTAAACAATAAAACTGACAAAATGTTTAATATTTTAAATGAATATTTTGGTTTAGAATATCGTACATTATTGTGTGTTATAAAAACAAGCTAATGAGTTCTAGTGGAATTGCTTCAAGTCTTGCTATTTTCGTCATTAGTGGATTTTTAAATATTGGAATTTCATTAGATATACTAATGATATATTTCCAGGACGGGGGCTTCACAGTCTTGTGATTAGAGCGTTGGACTCATGTCCACGTGGTTCCGAGTTCAATTCCCGGCTGGAGCGCTCCACTTTTCGGCGTCAACCCAGCGTAGTGAGGCAAAATGGGGAGTCACGTGAATAAAGGCGTGACGACCACTTGGTCTAGAAAGCCCCTGATACACCTGTTCATGGCCAAGGTGACGCGTAGTGCTGACCCCACGACCGTCACTCAGATGGACGCAGTTCCACCAACCGTGGACAGATGGCGTTGGAGCAGGTTCAGGACCTTTCGGTCTGTGACGCCAGTGGTTATTTATTTTTGTATATATTTAGGAACGTAAATATACATATTTATTCAGGAATGCATTAAGTGGAAAGAAGGTAATATGTAATTTATCTATTTCTGTAACTTCAATATTCGTAAATGGATTGTTGATTGTTGTAACAACATTTTTGAGTGTGTTGTTGGAAAGTAAACATGGAATTTACTATTTTCTAGGCACGAAAATCGGTATGCGGATTTGGAAAAGCAAACCACTTGTATTGTAGGAATTTTAATGGGTGATAGCTACTATTTTTGGAAACTGTATACGCATGTAGGTTAAGGTTTTACCTGTATGTATTACATCGATTTAGCAACACTAACTAACTCAATATAACCTAATTTTACTTTGACAAACTTAATACCTGTGAAATCTAATGAAACTTACTGGAAAAGAAACTAACATAAGGAATGTTAATTTGTTGAAAAGAATAAACTATATTCTAGGCAAGTGCTATAGTACAAATGTGTTTGTCACCCCACAAGTAGCCTAACTATTGGTATATTTGCATATTAACTTTAGGCTAGATAAATAAATACACAATATATTAAATATTTAACCAAAGTCAAACCAAAACAAATTAAATAATATAAAACAACCACCCTGTTTATATAGGATATAAACATATATAAAAAAGACTTTCCAATCGATAAAAAAACTATTGATAATATAAAAGCAAGTTAAATTTGAATTACCAATCTTTTTATATAAAATTAAAACGAGATTCTCGAATAGCTAAGGTGATGAATTCCCTTATTTACCTTTGTTTACTACATACGCACACTGTAAAAGAGCGCAAGAACTATTTGGTTCAGGCAACCTAGAACCCTTCCCCTCTGCTTCAACGTTATTTCGTTATTTATGTTAGCTTTAGAGTCACAACAACTGAAACATCCCATTAAATGGTCTCATTGAAACAAGACCTGAAATAGTTTCTCTCTAACTGCTCTTATTGAAGTGTGACCGCGTGAGCGTGAGTTCTTAGTGAAGAAATTGAACTAAAGCAGAAAGATCCTCCAGCTTTAGAGTTAAAAGTTTTTAATCGATAATCAAGGCCACTCAACACAAATCTGAAATCAGTTTCTCTCTGTCTTTCAATAAGGTGCTAGGATGATTTTTTAAAGTGGAGAAAGCTAACCAAACGGAAAAGACCTTCCAGTTTCAAAGTGATGATATTCAAAGTGAAAGCACAAATTTAGTTAGTGAGGCAGACGTGTCTCACGCTAAATCAAAACACAGAAGAGACAAGCTCTATTGTACCCCATTATTCATTGTACAAAGGGTATCTTGTTCGATATACGGTGGGGACACAAGTGTTCCCACATTAAGCTGATGGTTTGATCCTTAGAACGTCAAAACTCCATCTGGAAAGAACACCCTTCGTCATCCCATTATTTGCACAATTATCGTGTGTGCTAAGCATTGCGTTGTATCACTTGCCGAACAAAAATTTGCAAGCATCCGTATTAGATAATCAGCTAGCCTATACGCTAGAAATGCATTTGTTTCAGTAACAATCAACTGGAATTCCGCGACAGATTAGTGTTTCTTACATACTTATAAGAGCCGCGGATCTAAAGAAATTAATTGTCAGTATCTGCTGATCTGACATCAGCACACCGTTGAGAATTCTCGTGGTGTAGTTAGCTTTTCTACCATGGAAAAAGTGCTGAAGGCTATTGGCACAAAATAGCAGAGATTTCTTGATGATTGAACTCTTCCGAGGATACTGCTTTTGAGACTTCTCTCTGAGAAGTTGCGATTATTGCTTGGGATCATCTAGCTGGGAAGCAAAGGTATGCCGCGAAACAGAACAGGGTGAGAGCGACTGATCGGTTTTACACCAAATATCGGATATATAACGTCGGATCTAAACAGGATATTCTTTGAATATTCTGTGCTATGTGTAGATAAGGTACCATCCTGGAAAACTTCAGTCAAGATTAGGGGTAGCGCGTCATACCAATTCCAAGACGTTAGCCACTAGATCATAAAGTCAGGATAGCAGGGTTGAACTTTTTAATGTACACACGATTTATTTAATTTTCAACATTTCGGGAACTTTAAGGTTCTCCTAGTAGGTGGTTGTAAGTTTGTGAAATATATTCGTCAGAACCATACAATTTTAATACTTCTGAACGCTTTACGCCTGACCGGCATCGTTAAATTTGAATTTAATTATAAAGTCCATTAGGCAGCTTTGCCTCAGGCCGGACGGTTCATGATGAGATGAATTGGTGGAATTAAGAAAGTGGGAGGAAACGGGAAAAACTCGAGAAAACCCACGCACACGGTTTTTGTCCACCACAAAGTCTACACGGTATAATCAGTGATCGAACTGACGACCCATAGTACCAGAAGTGAGCGCTCTAATCATTGAGTCACTGCGGTCACCTGTCATGAGTAGTTGTTGTTGTTAACTATATCACATTGGTAACACTGTGTTTGTAATATTTTGAACTTCTTCTACAGCGTCTCGGGCAGTTCCATTACATGAGCTAGGGGAAGTAATAAGCAGGTATAACCGGAGTAAGGATACGCATGCGTGTTCTAATCGCTCATAATAACCATTAGAACAAATTTTAAATCATCACGATGTAAGATTTTTACCAATTGTAACCACTAATATCTTATGTTCACAGGCGAAGACCTCCTGCTGTCTTTCGTATCAATTGTTGATAATGAGGCTGAAGGCGCTTCAAGTAACAGTCCTTATTACGTAATTATTCCTCCAGCTGCAGGAAAAGTAAACCGCCCTCCTGAGATCAAACCACCAGAAGTTCGTCGTTGATCGAAACGTATCAGCAGTTCCGTGTACCACCCACGCCACACATTTCTATATTGTCAATAAGTTCTCCTCCAGGTGGTACTCGTTCATCAAATGCTAAACGAGATCCATCACTACTAAATTCTGAAATAATAACATAATCCCCTTTCAAACATAACTTGTTTCAGAAAAGCGTCCGAAGATGGACAGGCGTCCAGCTACACTGAACACCAATGAGCCTGTACATAGGAAGTTGCACTTGCATAGTTATTTCATCAGCAAGAGAAACACATAAGTTAACACAGCACACAAGTGTCCAACATGAGGCAGTATCTACATTGATCCTCCGATAGAAGACTGCAATCAGTGGTTTACCTGCTATGAGTGACGGTTTGAGCGGTGGACATCTTACGATAGAGTTGATGCTTTGTCCTAAATTTTGCGACCTGTGCTAAATTTTGCTCATGTGTACTTTTGCCTCTTCAGATTCGTACTCTTACCCCACATATAGAGACAAGTATACAATCTTATTTCAAGTAGCCATGTGCTTTAAGGATATTATGAATAGAAACGTAGAGCTAATATTTTGTACACAAAACTTTGAGATTTTAAAGACATGTGTAAGATTTATATTGTAGTAAGTAAAGTTACATTGTTTTATTAAAATTTACTTATTGTTGCTCGTTCTACCTATATTTGAAAAAAAATAGCAAATATGGAATCGAAATTAAAACATAGTAAATGCAAACTTTGGTTGAAATTGGAAATATCAACCAAAGAAACCGTGTCAACAATGCCTTGGGGAGAATTCAGTGTTTTGACTGGATTTGGCGATTCGAGAATGACAATGGAGGACGGCGATTCGATTGCGCACGAGAACAACTGCAACAAATGCCGAAAACAATAAGAAATTCTTTAAAATGGATCGTTGAATCAGCATCCAGGTAGTTGCTTTATCCAATCTAAAAATGAATTCCGTCTCTACTAAGCTTGATACCGGCTGACGATTCCTGACCAGAAGTTGCACCGTGTGAACGCCTGCCAATATCTTATTCGATAAGTGTCATCATCACAGTATGGAAAATTACTTTCTGCTATGATATGGAGACAAAGTAATAGTTGTTTCCGTTAAAAAGTCCGTATTCCGCAAGACCGAACAGGCAAATGAGATAAGAAATTTGTCAATGAGCTTCTTGCTAAGTTTTTCTGATATTTTGACGTCAATCGAATTGGATTACATTTGTAAGGCCTTTAGACAACTTTGTCTCAGGCCGGATGGATGATGATATGATGAATTAGTGGAATGAAGAATGTGGGAGGAAAGGAAACTGCCCCGAGAAAACACACACAAACGGTGTTTGTCCACCATAAAGCTCACATGGTATGAACAGGGATAGAACCTATGACACCTAACACTTGAGGTGAGCGCCATACAATTTAACCACCGGAGCCCTAAATAGATATAATTCAGTGAAAATTTCCCTGTTTCGTTCAGGTGGCAATGTAGCGTTTCACTGTGAACTTTTGAGATAGCCTTGTTGAAAGAGTACGTTCGACGTAGAACGACGGAACTCAGGTATAACTTTAATTTACTTCTTCAGCACGACCATGCTCCCGTGTAAGGTGTATTCAAAGTGCGAAAGAAAGTTTTAGCAGCCAACTATACGGTGGTCCTTCTGAATACCCCTAACTTGAAAAATTAAACCCACAAGACTTGCTTTAATTTTACGGGTAAAATATCGAGGAACTGATCAACGAATAAACGTCGGATTTGGCCTTCTTCTATGCACACTTGCACAGAAGAGATGGACTCAACAAAGAATCCTATTTGTGTAGATGTAGCTCGATGTAATGCATGTCAGATAGTATAAATCTGTATCAAAACAATTGCCGTTCGCCAGTAGTCTGAATGTGGTTTGTATCGAAATTCCTAAATTATAACTGGAATTTACAATTAACATAGCTATGGATATTAATATTCTTACAGACTATTCTTTTACACTATATACATAATATCTTACTGTCCCTATAGAATTTCAACAATCTTATTTCTACTAACTTTAAAATACTGCCCTTATTATTTGCAGAACCGAAAGTACCACGAATTAAGAAGATTTATGTATTGAAAAATAGACAAGAAATTGACGTTTCAGAAAAAAATATAAATAAATATTATATTACCTGTTTTAAGTGTTATGTAATGAAAATGTTAAAACAGGAGAAACGGTTGCTTGTCTTGCGTTGTCGAGTGTATTCATCCCTGTTATAATGGAGAAGTTATAAAAACAATTATTGATTACAATTTCAGTTACTAAAAGCTTGAAAATGAACATAAACACACATATAATACAAGTATTATGAATACAAACCAAGAAAGGAATGTTTTTACAGCCATTTAAGATGTTCGATTTGCCTGTTTACGAATACGAAACGAGAGTTTGAATAATGATGAATGCGTAAGGTCTCTTTCATAAGCTGTCAATGTGGACAGTTAGTAAATAACCACTGTGCTCAATTCTTAACAAAACGTTTGTGGCCGATATAGATAGAGATAACGGAGGTGATCATGGCTTAATTAATTAATATGTGTTTGTATTAAGAGAAGTATAATCGTCAGGATTGTCAATCATTATATTTTTTCTATTTTTACGTACAAACAAAATAATATACTTTTCATTACCTGTGTGTAAATAGCTGATAATATGCAAGTACAACAGACAATACAAAATAATATGTACTCAGAAACTACGTTGGAATTTGTAAATAAACGATTTGCATGATCTAAATAGAAACAGTGTTTAGTGGAGAATTTATTGATTTTAACTACATACAGCATTTATTTATTTTCACTAAACATTTATTTTCACTAAGCATTTATTTATTTTCACTACAAATACACTTCAACGAATAGTAAGTGACTTTCAGCACACTTAATTAATAGAAATAAATTTCAATTCTTTATTTATTTTAAAGTAATCATTTATAGGTAAAAAAAATTTGAATGCAAAATCAATGAATTATTTGGGAGGAATAGAACTGGAGCATGTGTAAAAACATCGAATCATTATTACTTTAGTGAAATTTCAATTATTCTCTTTTTAGATGACATAACAGGAAATATGACTCAGTACCTAACTGCATTATTTTATTATGATTATGGTCGTGTCTTATTTATGAAGCATTAGCTAACTCAGTGCTTCACGTAATAGAATATGGGGTGTGCCGGTATACAAAATAAGCTCTGGTTTTAAGGGGTAAACGCATACCCTTAAATGTCAAATTTGAGCAGGTTTACCATATTACTTTTTCCAGATGATAGTTGTTTAGCTAAAAGAGGGAGAACAATTGATAATACCTTTAAAATCCAAAAAGAAACGTCATTGAACAGAAGCCATTTTTGCTTTCAAATTTTAATTCCTAAACTTGGACAAACCTCACTGTTTTTCTGTATACTTCACCGAAAAAAGTATCTGTCAATGTCTGACAGCTAGGTTACCGAAAATACTATTTGTCATAATGTACTTGTTTCAGGTAAAGAGCTCGATCTTTCGCCTTTCCTCCCGACTAGCCTTATCTGATATAGTGACCGCCCAGCTGGTCTAGTGGTAACCGACGCTGACTGCTGATCGTGGGTTACATGCGTAGGACCAACACGGCGTTGGACCAACACGGTGTTGGACCAACAATAATAACCGGCATACGACCAACACGGTGAAACACAAATCTTGATAATAATGAAATAATTATGTAATAATACTTTCTGTAAAGGAAACTCTAGTGTAGTTGGCACCGGCGTAAGACCTGAACCTTGATGCCTAAAGCTAAAGGCCATAAATTATTCAAATTCTTAATACGGAGTCAACCTTGGTAGCCGTTCGGTCTGAAGAATCAGGCTAGCAATTCCAGGGTTCCGAGTTCGAATCACGATTGGGGCACGGATGTTTGTGGATTTTAGAAACTTAAAAGCTCGAGACGGGCCGAAGTCATTAATTACTAAAATGATCCCAAAATGCAAAGTTTACAAAAAGTTTTTTTTTATCTTAATGTGGACCGCTAATGCCTTTTCTTCCCCAGGCATATGACGAAAATATTTTATATCTCACTATTCCATTATCGTCCCAAATTACAATTTTCATGGTAGGTGTAGGGAGATATGACCAACATATAAAAATTTTTTGAAAGCATTGGAGACGTCCGATTTTGAGAAAACTATTTTCTTTTTAATTTTTGGGATACTAAGTTTTGGGCAACCCTGTTGAGTATCATATCAATGAAAGTTTATTACAAGAGTTTTAAAATGAGCCCTCTCCGAGCTTTCTAGCACTAACCATTGCTGAGTAATAAGTAACTATATAAACTAAAAACACGAAACATTTGATTTTTTGAACTTTCGTAAAACAAAAACCAGTGCGTCCAAAAATCTGAAAAGTAAATATTTTTTTATATTCTCAACGTATACTAGCAATAAATAAAAAAATATAGAATTCTGAGAGTGTGCAGTAGAAAAGGTGTGTTGAATTGACACGGAATGACCTGCAGCCTTATAATTTTCCCGACATTCCCCTAAAATAATTAGCATTTGGAATACCTCCAAATTTGTATACGGCATGAAGTTGTTATTTACTACCGATACTTCCTACTAAAATCACAGAACCATAAACATAATACAAGAGCTCTAAATGACTGTGGAACTACAGTCCACGTCACTTCACGAGCTTGTAATACACAGGGGCAGTTGAGCTCAATTCAAGATACCCTTTGTCTAGACAAGTCAACAAAGGCGAAAAATAAGCGAAATAAAATAAACTAATTAGTAAAAAGCTGAAAATTTGCCAGTTCTTACAGCATCATAAGGGGAGTGTTTTCTCAAAAGTTTCCGACCATCCCCCTCTTGCTTCCCCGCAATCCCCATTATCTGCAAATTTACAGACTTTCAGAAATTGTATTATATCTCCGTAGCGAATAGACATAACGACATGATTCTTTTTGTTATGATTCCCAGATGACAGGCTACAACATGTTTATCATGCATTATGCGGGGTATGTCTAATTTGTTGACCAGCACATTTTTGGCGCCACCGCCGAAACTACTGGCTTCACATCCACCAAAATTTGTCAACTTGTGCTACCCAAGAGTATATGTTGACCAAGTATAAAGTAAATATCAAAATTTTAACTATTTGTTTCACACAAAAGCACCGAAAAATTTGCTATAAAAGCGCCAAAGCCGAAAATACTAGCGCCACCGCTACCAAAATTTGTCAATTGGTGCTACCCAGGAGTACTACATGTTGACCAAGTAAAAATAAATTATCTCAATTTTAACTATTTCTTTCACACCAAAAACACGGCAAAATTTGTTATAAAAGCGCCACAGCCAAAACTACTGCCGCCACCACTACCAAAATGTGTCAACTTCTGCTACCCAAGATAACTACATGTTGACCAAGTATAAAGTAAATATATAAACTTTAACTATTTCTTTCACACCAAAAACACCGAAAAATTTGGTATAAAAAGCGCCACCGCAACCAAAATGTGTCAACTGATGCTACCCAACAGTACTATATGTTGACCAAGTATAAAGTAAATATCTCAATTTTAACTAATCTTTTCATATCAAAACCACGACAAATTTGTTATAAAAGCGCCACTGTCGAAGCTGCTGTCGCCACCGCTACCAAAATCTGTCAACTGGTGTTACCCATGAGTACTACATGTGGATCAAGTATAAAGTAAATTTAACTATTTCTTTCATATCAAAAACACCGAAAAATTGGTTTAATAACGCCACCGCCGAAACTACTAACGACACCGCTACCAAAATTTGTTAATTTGGGCTACCCTTGGGTAATACATGTTGACCAAGTATAAAGCAAATATCTAAATTTTAACTAATCCTTTTATTCCAGAAACAACGAAAACTTTGATATAAAAACGCCACCGCCGAAACTACTGGCGCTACCGTCAGCAAAATTTGTCAAATGGTGCTACCCAAGAGTATTACATGTTGACCAAGTTTGAAGTCCATCCATCCCCCCCCCTCTCTCTCTCTCTCTCTCTCTCTCTGTGTGTGTGTGTGTGTGAGAGAGAGAGAGAGAGAAAGGTTGAGATAGAGCGTGTATGTGTGTTTTAGCGTGTGTGTCAAAGCGTTTATGTGTGTACTAGTCCATTTTTCTTGGTTTGGGCTGGTGAATTAGTTTCTTCCTAACGTCCTTTGGATAGCGATGCTAAAATAGAGTGCTGCTTCTCACGCGAAAATAATACTTGAGTGACTGCTTAGTATAGTGGAAAGATAAACACCAGAGCAAATATTTGAAGTCGTTTATCCACTTCCGGTATAATCGAATGGCGGCCAAATTTTCAGTTCTTACTCAATTTGATACGCTTCTTATCGCTGTGCGATCTGTTTTTATTTAAGTTTTAATTCCTGAATTCTTTTTATAATAGTATACTGTACCCTGCATGTGATAGAAATACTGTAAATAATATTTATGTGTTTTGCAAGAATTAAGATATAAATAAAAACTTGGAACACAGACATATCAAACATCAAAAGCTGTGTTAGATCTGAACATTTGGCCCACATTAGTTTAGACTGCAAGTGAACAAACGAGTTTAAGTGTCCTCTCTGCTTTGTGGTTTCATATATTCATGAAAGTTTTGACATCATTAACAGTCATTCCAGTATCGTTTTTAGATTGTTATTACGAGCTACACATGTTACTTCAATATTGAAATCATAATTTTGAAACTATGGAATTGTATCGTCCCACTTCCAATATACAGTCACTTGTATTAATAATGCAGCTTGGAGTTATAAGATTTTTTTCCCTGTATGCCTAATAGTTAGACAACCAACATGACAGTACAGATATGTGTGAAAACATGACATGCCAGGATATTTGTCCATTTGGAGGTAGAAAAAGAGCATCATTTAGCGAACCACGACATAGGTACGCAGAAATTTCATTCACATTAGGTTCCTAGACATAGGGATTAATGCAAACAAAAGGAAGATACATAATATGGACATCATGCAGGAATGATCATTCTGAAATGCAACAAAATTTGTCTTGTTCAAACACACATACACACACACAGAGTGAGAGAGAGAGAGAAGATAAAGAATAGCCTTTTCAAATTAAACGTTACGCTAAAGGTTTCTTCCAATGGAATTTTTGCGAGCACGGAGGACGCTAAATGTAAGGGGGATGCTGAGACCCCAGAATCTACCTTATCCCCCTAGTTTTATCAGTACTATTTATTTCATACAAATGTCGTAACTTAAGTCAACTCACCAACTTTTTCAAATGAAATGGTGTAGATCTGCAGGCGTTCCAGCTTGATGCCGTCAACAGGGATTCCACAAGGAGTTTTAATTTCGGAAGGTTTAAATTAAACATTGGGAGGATGCAGCTGGAGTTTTGTACAATTTCTACCGAATTTTTATCATAAAATTTTAATATTTAGAAATACTTAAAAAATTTAAGAGTGACATAGCATGCGGGTCTGCCAGACTTACTATCCGTCAATTACGAGCGAGCGAAGCCCTGTTACAAAAGTACTAGGTAAGGATTTAATTAAGTAATGCTTTATTGTAATAACTTTATATCCCTTCCAAGATTTCCTCCTGGATTTTTCGTTTTCGGGGCTTGTAAAGTCAACATAATGAGGATGTAAGTGATGTACAATTTCTATCGATTTGTACGGTTTCTATCGATTTTTATCACAAACCTTTCAAAGCTTGGGGTATATTCGAGAGGATTTGGGGATGACAATCCCACACGGGGAGATCTGGCGGAATCATTGATGCGTTATACTCTTAATTGGTCAATGTAATTTCATATTTTTCAACTTTTAGCTAAGATTCGATATGCTATGGTGGCTGAGGTAGGTTCTGTTAGGTTTCGTTATTTTTGAAAGCATCAAATATGTAAAAGTACAAGGCCCATGAACTGATTACAAGAGAACAGAGATCCGAAGATTGCTATTAAAAAATAACCTCTTAAGTGCCCTTCTCACGCCCGCCTCCAGTTTTTATTTTATTTTTATTTTTCTAAATATTTCAAGAATAAGAGTACTATCAAAATTGTAAGCGCATGGCCCACTAGAAATTACAAATTGTTATGAAATATAATGGCCAGTGGTCTCGAAATTTTGTCGATTGATGAGTACTCATGCTTCAATTAAATAATGACGTCATAATTTTTGAAAACGTATCATTCATCACAGGACAAGATCTCGAGATCATTGTCCATTGTATTTCATTCTAATTTGTAAGTTCTAATGCGCTATGCGCTTACAATTTTTATAGTGCTCTTAGTTTTTGAAATATTTAGAAAAACATTAAAAATCGGGGCCGGGTGCAAGGAAGGCTCTTAACTACACAGTTAATAAAATTTCAATAACCCTTTTATTAGTAATTCTGCCAGCCCCTGTGGGGGTATCACCCCCAAATCCTCGAGAATACGCCCATCTTTAATATTTTAGAGATCAAAAAACTATAGAAACGGTGGAGAACTCTACTTACACCCTCTTGTCTTTACACCCCCAAACTGAAAATCCTAGTGGAATCCCTGCCCTTTATATGATATAAATAGTTTATGCCTTTCTATTGTCTCCTCTGAACTTAGCTGCGCTTTTGTGACTTACAACTTCTCGCCATTACATTGCTCATGTAATTTTAAGAAATTTAAGTACTAGTCATTGATTCTGACTATCCTCTCCACCGTCAGGGAGTCAGCTCCCAAATACTCAAGAACACGCCCAAATTTTAAATTTTTATATTAAAAAATCGGTAGAAACCCTGCAACTCCATGTGCACCCTCCTGAAATTGAAACTCCTAATGAAATTCATGTTGATGGCACCAAGATAGAAAGCCCGGAGTCTTGAAAAAGTTAGGGAGTTGACTTAAGTTACGACATTTGTATGAAATGAAGAATACTGATAGAACTAGAGGGATAACGTAGATTCTGGGTTCTCAGCTAAATTCCAGTGGAAGAAACCATTAGCGTAAGGTTTAATTTCAAACACAAGTTACTCTAAGATATTATTATGGTACATTTTTCCTCACTTCTCAAATTATGAAGTGTTAGAACAATGGGTAATCTTTCCTTCCGCAATAAGGACACTCTGGTATTCAATTGAGACCGAGTGCACTTCAGAGCTCCAGACATGGGGAAAGTCAACAGTGTCCTGGCCAAGATCGCTCCAACGATACCGCGTCTGTACACCTTATGATTCATTGTATATAATTTTGTTTGAAGTGGCTTGGCAACACTGACAACGGAGTGTTTGGGGACAAGGAAATATTTTTCCCTGGTTTTGTTTCTCTATTGTGTCGAATAATATTAATGGCGAGTTTGATGTAGTTACATCTAACATAATAGAAGAAATTTGAAAAATGAATTTTATAGACAACATGATGCTGGGATGCCCTGGTGCTAGTCCTCTATTGTAATGGGATGCCCTGGGTCTGAGTGACGGGTTTTCACCGTTTCCATGTTAGTCATTTTCAGGAGTCATAGTTGAATGTTGTGCAATTCAGCAACATCCAACTATGACTTCTGAAAATGACTAACACAGAGACGGTGAAAACCCGTCACTCAGATCCAGGGCACCCCAGCACCATAAAGGACCTTTACATCTTCGTTAAGTAATAAAAGGAAGGACAAAGGCTGACCCCACCTTCCCCCTGGGAATGTCCAGCTGGTCGATCTGTGATATCCTTGCTACATCCCATAATATTCACCGGACGTCCTATCGCGATGGCCACATGACGTTTCACGGACATTCCATGGACCGCGGGGCGTCCTATGGGATATCCATGAAGCGGACATTCGGCCACCTGATCAACACGTATAGGACGTTCTGTGGATATCATGGGATGTCGCATGGAAGTCGCAAATATCCCGGCGGAACATCCTCTGGATATCCATATAGAGAATAGTAATATTATAAAAAAAAACATAAACTAGAAAGAAAAGCAATAGCGAAAATAGTTAGGTAGTGTAATGAATAAAAATAATAAGAAATAAACTAAAATAATAAATGAAATAATAAACAACATTTGGTGATGTGGGACTATTAAATGTGTAACTGAAAGTATAAAAGGGAAAGAGGAATTAAATAAATCAACAATAATAAAAACACAAGTAATAAAATAAAACATACATTAAATAAATGAATTAATGTAAATAAACAATGTAACTCAAGTCAAATCAAACTAAACAATGTACAAATACAAATAAAAATAGGAAAAACATACCCCCCCAAACCGCGGAAAAGGGTCAGGTTCCTCTCCTGGAACTGGGCCAAGAAAAAAATCCCTACCTTCTCTCACTTTTTTTTAGTAATATTGGAAATTATAAATGCGCAAAGGTCCTTCTATCTCCGTGCCTCGACGCCGAGTCAGGGGTCGAGGCGGGGAGCTTAACTGGGGATTGGCCTGCCCCAGTCCTGTGGAGAATCCGTTTCAGATTCGCTGTGCTCATCAAGCGCGCGAAGCAGGACTGAGCAAATAATGCTGAGAGGCAGGGGTGGTGTAGGGCCCCCTAAATAAAAAAAGAAGATATCCATATACTATTCAATGCTATTATTGAAGTATGTGTGTAATCATATTACATCAATGAAATTGTTTCATGGTTAATATCACTTTCCCTGGAATCTTCCCTTTCTTACATCTTATCGTGCTTGTTTCTATGTTTAGTTCTCTTTCACTCTGTGTTTGTTCGTTTATGTATGTATGTGTAATTTCTCTCTCTCTCTCTCTCTCTCTCTCTCTGTGTGTGTGTGTGTATGTGTGTTTGAACAAGACAAATTTTGTTGCATTTCATAATGATCATTCCTGCATGATGTCCATATTTAGTATCTTCCTTTTGTTTGCATTAATCCCTATGTCTAAGAACCTAACGTGAATGAAATTTCTGCGTACCTATGTCGTGGTTCGCTAAATGATGCTCTTTTTCTACCTCCAAATGGACGAATATCCTGGCATGTAATGTTTTCACACATTATCTGTACTGTCATGTTGGTTGACTAACTATTAGGCATACAGCGAAAAATTTCTTATAACTCCAAGCTGCATTATTAATGCAAGTGACTGTACATTGGAAGTGGGACGATACAATTCCATAGTTTCAAAATTATGATTTCAAGATTGAAGTAACATGAGTCGCCCGCAATAACCTCAATCTAAAATCGTTACTGGAATGACTGTTAATGATGCCAAAACTTTCATGAATGTATGAAACCAGGAAGTAGAGAGAACACTTAAACTCGTTTGTCCACTTGCAGTTTAAACCAATATGAGCAAAAATTTTCAGATCTAACTCAGCTTTTGACGCTTGATATCGCTGTGTTGCAATTTTTTTTATTTATATCTTAATTCTTGCAAAACACATAAATATTATTTGCAGTATTTTTATCACATGCAGAGTACGGTACACTATTATAAAAAGAATTCAGGAATTAAAGCTTAAAATAAAAACAGGCCGGACAGCGGTAAGAAGCGTATGAAATTAAGAAAGAACTAAAAATTTGGCCGCCATTCGATTATATCGAAAGTGGACAAACAACTTCAAATAATTGCTCTGGTGTCTGTCTTTCTACTACATTAAGCAATCACCCAACTATCGTGAGACGCAGCATTCTATCGTAGAATCGCTATCCAAAGGACGTTAGGAACAAAATAATTCACCAGCCCCCCCCCCCAAAAAAAAACTGGGCGAATAGACACATACACGTTCAACTACACACGCACGCCCCTAGACGTTCACAAACATACACATGTTTTCCCCTTCTTTTTCCCTCTCCCCATTTTCTCTCTCACACATACACACAAACGCTGACAGATTGAGAGTGAGAGAGATAGAGTGAGATGAACTTAAATACTTAGTTAACATGTAGTACTCTTGGTTAGCACCAGCTGACAAATTTTGCTGACGGTGGCTCCAGTTGTTTCGGTGGTGTCTTTTTTAAATCAATTTTTCGTTGTTTTTCGTATGAAACACATGACTAAAATTGAGATATTTACTTCATACTTGGTACCCATGTAGAACCTTTGGGTAGCACCAGTTGACACATTTAGGGCGCGGTAGTACCATTAGTTTTGGCGGTGGCGCTTTTATGCTAATTTTTTTTGTAAGAAAGGAATAGTAAGAATTGTGATATTTACTTTATACTTGATCAACATGTAGTACTGTTGGGTAGCACCAGTTGACAAATTTTGGTGGCCGTGGCGCCACTAGTTTCGACGGTAGTGCCAAAACTGTGCCGGTCAGCAAATTAGACATACCCTTCGTTTCCAAAAGTGGTACAGTCTTTTCCTCTAGCGGGCTTCATAATAATCTGCGCTAATTTGTTGGCACATAGTTTTACATACACAGTCATTCGTCTTTCCTATATATATATATATATAAATATATATATATATATTGGTGCAGACACAATAGCTAGTACCTGACAAGATTGTATCATGCAAATGCTTTATATTGTTTTTATTTTAAAAAAATGTTCCACATTAAAGTAATTAGTATGCCAGCTTTCCGTTCGTTTTTGATTTTCAATAATGACAGACGCTATAAGGTCTAAGAAGTTCTTCCCGTGAACTAATAACAAAATTACATTAATTATATTCACATTATACTCACCATCTATGCGAGTCATTTGTCTTGGTTTAAATACTTTTTCACAAGCATAATAATTCATATTCTATCTGTTAACCATAAATAACACAATAATGAGTGATGCAAAAATCTGATCCTGAACACTAAAAATGAAGATTTTAATTTCAAATAGAGTTTAAATTTATTGATCAAAATTACAATGTTAAGCATTCTTCATGCTTTTTTGTAGTGAGATCTACCCACTACTTTCATTAACACACACTATTTGAGAGTAAATCATGATTTTTGCCTAACATGGCTCTTTTACCGGTGATGGATACGGAAAACGCTGTATGTTCCAGCAGTGGGCCCCCAATAATGGACATAATGTTTAACTCAAAATAATTTAAATGATCATTATTGACATTTCGAATATGAGTACTAAAAAGGATGTTCTTCGATTACCTGATTGTTTCGTGGAATTCCGCTAAGTGATCATTCCGAATGCCCTGGGTTCGAAAACAGCGGTCGACCATCCTTACTGAGCTTTTAACAATATTTTCCTTCAGTCATAACAGGCAAATGACTTCCCAGATGATGGTTTGCTCAAGTCTCCACTTCACCTAATTGATTTTGACTTGCTAGACTTTCCGTGCATTGCATATCTGCAGGAGGCTTTTAAAGAAAGTAACCTGCACATGACGTAAACTTGATTTTCATTTACTGATTTTCCTTGCATTGCAGGTCCACAACAAGTTTGCAGTAGATGTACATGATCTACTGCTTTGTATAGGCCCTATCAAGTTCAATGATACCTAGATGCAAGTCTGCAAAGTAAGTGTCTTAGTTCCAGTTTTTAACACCAGGTGAAACAAGTATCAAATCCGTTGACAATACCGCCACCATTACGGTACCATTTTTGTTTTTTTTATTACCTTTTTGGATGTGACTGTCTTGAGGATAACATAATTTTGTGATCCAATAATATATGTAGAAGAAAGTTGTTACGTGAAATGTTATTGACCTGGAAAAAAATGTAACGCTGTATGTAGCCTAATCTTGTATGTACGTCGCCACTGTCTACTATCACTTGCAGAAGACTTGCTGCGGAAGTGAAACCCTTTCAGAAGGATTGCTATGCAAATTTACACACACACTTGCAGTGCAAGTGAAACATTTGCAGCGCAAGCAAAAGGCTTGCAGTAGAAGTGAAACGCTTCCTGCAGGCGTAATGCAAACTTACACACTCTTGCAGCAGACTTGGAATGTATGTGCGACCATGGAACTAACTCCAACATCATGTCAGAAAAATCAGATGAAACCAATAACGAACGAATAATATTCTGTCCCATCAGAACATACTATAGGGTCATTTCATGTGAAATAGACCAATTTTTATGTAAATGGTTGCTCCACCATTTTGGATTTTTTTTCATATTTACACCATAGGTAGCCCTGTGAGTAAGCAGCATAAGACAATTTTTATTTCATTTTTATCAGGAGCCATTTTGAATCTATGCTTACTTTTCTTCACTGCGGCAGGTAAAATAGGGGTTTTCAAGGGCTTAGAAAAAATAAACACTGCTCTCTTCTCATTAAAGATAAAAAGTTCTGGTTTTCACTGATTGAAAGAAGATATTTGGAGGTTTTAGAAAATGTATAATAATTTCGAAAAATATTTTTAAAATCTGGACTTAGGGGGGCTCATAATTCGACCTTAATCATGACCAAAATCATAGTTATTATGGAATATTTTAGGTGACTTGGGGTTGAAACCACACGTTGTAATTTCTTGTGTAAGAACTATTTTAATACCGTTTCCAGAGATGTAAGAAGAAAGTTTGGATTTGACCCCCTTCATAGCATTTTTGGCCTCAAAATTGTGAAAAATCGAAATTTCTGGATTTTCAGGTCAAATTTCCAGAGAGGAGGACCAGATAGAAAACTATTGTTGTTGCCAAATAATCCATCTACTAATACTGTACAAAATCGGTAAGTTCCATTTTGTAGTTCGAAGTGGTATAAAAGTTATAGGGTCTCAAATCATGAGCAAAAGTAGTAACAGATATGCAATCGGAAATACACCATAAATGCCCTAAATTTAAGTTTACTAAGCTTATTTATTTTATTTTATTTTAGCAGTCGCATATCAATGCTAAATTTGCACTGATAAATACCAAGGGGGCAGAACTTAATATTCATTTTCGGGTCCTATGTGCTTTCAGTTACACATGCCCCTTCCATTTTAATTTTTTACTTCTAAGGCTAATTACAATAATCAGAGTCCTCACGTCCGGAGAGGAAACCTCCCCCCTTTGGTGTTTATTAGTGCAAATTTAGCATTGATATGTGACTGCTAGAATAAAATAAAATAAATAAGCATAGAAAACTTAAATTTAGGTCATTTATGGCGTATTTCCGATTGCCTATCTGTTACTACTTTTGCTCATGTTTTGAGACTCTACAACTTGTATACCACTTCGACCACAAAATGAAACTTACATGTTTCGTACAGTATTAGTAGATGGATTGTTTAGCAACAACAATAGTTTTCTATCTGGTCCTCCACTCTGGAAATTTGACCTGAAAATTCCAGAAATTTCGATTTTTCACAATTTTGAGGCCGCAAAATGCTATGAAGGGGCCAAATCCGAACTTTCTTCTTACATCTCGGGAAACGGTAATAGGCATAGTTCTTACACAAAAATACAGCTTGTGGTTTCAACCCAAAGTCAATTTAAATTCCATAAAAACTATGATTTTGGTCGTGATTAAGGTCGAATTATGAACCCCTTAAATCCAGATTTTAAACTTATTTTTCGAAATTTTATACATTTTTCTAAAGCCTCCAAATATCTTCTTTGAACCAGTGAAAACCAGAACTTTCCATCTTTAATGAGAAGAAAGCAGTGGCTTTTATCTAAACCCTTGCAAACCCCCATTTTACCTGCCGCAGTGAAGAAAAGTGAGCCTAGATTCAAAATGGCTCCTGATAAAAATAAAATGAAAATTGTTTTGTACTGCTTACTCACAGGGTTATCTATGGTGCAAATATGAGAAAACTCCAAAATGGTCGAGCAACTCGTGCTGGTCGATTTCACATGGAATGACTATATTAATTTTTTCCACGTAGGCGAAATTATTCCCACCTTAAGAAAATCATATTTCACAACTTTTCTCTTCAAGTGTCCATTACATATGCGTTTAACTTAAGTATTATGGTAACCTGTTGTACTTTGAGACACTTTGAGATACCTGAAGTTTACCTCGCGATATAATGAGTAAATAGAAGTATGTATTTGACTTAAAACAAAACGTCTACACATTTTCAACCTTCAACTAGTAGCCTGGAACTCCAGGTTCGTTTTGTGGGTGAGGATCTGGGTAAAATCTCTTGTAAAACGCGTCGTAAACTTCAGGTATCTCAAAGTGCCCGAAGGTACAACAGGTTCCCTAAGTATATTATTTGTAATATACAACGAAACATGAATTGATAACAAAACACTCAACGATATTAAAAAGATTTTACTGAACTAGACAAGACCTTTCACTTGAAAAAAATAAATTTAAAACGTGGACTATAGCAATTTACGATTGTACAAATCCGAAGATGTAAAAACAGTTATTACATTGAAAATGAATGTTATTTTTCCGATTTATGTTACAAATATAAATATAAAAACAATGAATCTACTGGGAGAATTTGATATGTCTTGAGCTAGAAAAGAATTGTACGATTTGAAAAAAACTTCATTAGCGTGAAGTTCAATCCTCCTTAGGAAGGTCCACATACTTTCAGGTCGATCGCTAGCATCGTGTAGTGGTGGCGTCACACAACGTCAGTCGAGATGGCATCGTGCTCGAGTGAGGAACGTGTTGGTGAACTCGCTGTGATCCGCTACCTATTTCGCAAGGGCATGTCAGCGAAGGAAATTCACGATTATATGCTGGCTACGGTCAAAAGGTGAGTGGCAGAATTCAAATGAGGCAGGACATCATTGTCTGATGAGGATCGTCCCGTCGTCCAAAAACAGTGTTGTCAACCCCTTTTCGTAAGGGATTGGCAACACTGGAGCACCGCTGGGAGAAGTGCACAACTTTCCAGGGGGACTACGACATGCCCTTGCGAAACAGGTAGCGGATCACAAGCCGTTCACCAAGTTCCTCACTCGTTCACGATGCCGTCTTGACTGATGTTTTGAGACGACCCCACAACACGGTTCTAGCGATCGACCTGAAAGTATGTGGACCTTCCTAAGGAGGATTGAGCTTCACGCTGATGAAGTTTTTTTTTCAAATCGTACAATTCCTTCCTAGGTATGCTCAAGACTTATCAACTTATCAAATGCCCCTCGCAATCTGGAGACAGAGACAGACAGACAGAGATACACAGACAGACAGACGGAGAGAGAGGGTGGTGACCGTTAAAAGAACCAGGAGGAACATCAGTCTGCGGTCAGTGACCCCAGAAAGCAACTCAATGGATCCGCAAAGGACATTAGCGAAAACCTGCTTTCGACAATTCACGAGTGTGTTAGTGAACAGTTGAAAACGGATGTGATTCAAAAGTGTATGACAGACCTTATTGTAGATCATGTCACAAAGGCACTTCTACAATCACTTCAAGAAATCCATAACTTTAACATAGATAAGATTCACGAATTTGAAAGCAAGGCTGCCAAACTAGAAAATTAAGTAAAAATCTTGGAGAAGAAATAGAAGACAAAATGACCGAATAGGAAAAATATCAAAGGAGAAACTCGATTCGGATTTTTTTATTAAAGGAGCGAGCAAATGAGTCTACGAATGAACTTGTTTGTGATGTTTTTAATAACATAACGGGATTAAATGTTGAGGTAACAGACATTTTAAGATCTCATCGAATTGGACCTCCTAGTAATAAAAATAGTTATTATTAAATTTGTTAGCCACAGGACGAAAATGTCTGTTTCCGAGGAAACTGGTGGACAAAGGCATTTATATAAATAAAGATTTCTGTAAGTCCCGCCTACAGCTTATACAAGAAGCCAAAAAGAAGTTCAGGAGCGTAATTCATAGACGGAAGATGGAAAGATTGTTGTTAAGCTTAATGACAAAAAACATTATGTTACATTAACTGCTGAACTGCGCAAGGTCAAATAAACACCTACAGACCTTAACATGAATGGATATTAGACTTATGTTTTTCATTCAAACCGTATCAAGCCTTTTTTCACTCTTCAAGAATTTTAATTTGTATTTGTGTGAACGTTTGTTACTGCAGCGATGAACTTGCGAGTTCGATAAGCCATAGAGTTATTTGTGTGAATGTATGTGTATTCTTACTTCTGTGTATATATTGGTGCATATATGCGTATATACACATTTAAGTTTAATGTAGATTGTGAATTTTCATTTACGATTTCCAATAACACGTTACAGCTTTTTTTTAAAGAAACATATTTCGTATAATCCTATTGATTACTACTACATGCACTAAATGCATCAGTTATAGTTCTGTTATTGTGCTTGTTTACTTACATATGTGTGATTTGATAATGTTCAGTGAACAACCTAGAATATCTTGAAGGAGAAGACCGATCAGAATACCAATGAGTGCAATAAGGTCATAGCTAAGTGGAGGAAGGAACATCCTTGTCAGCAACTACTTCTTTGTTGGTATTACAAAAAGTAACTTAGTTTGCGTTATAGTAACAATTACAGAAGGTCGATCCGCGTAAATGTGTCCAATTTTGAATCGTCCCTCTTGCTTACAGAATGGATCGAACCGAGTAGTTAATACAGGAGAAATCCAGAAGCTCCTGGTAGTGAGTTACTGTCGCAAGTGTGTGTTGTTTGGATCATGACTCCAAAGGTCAAAATGTTTTGGGAAGGCTACGTAGCTGCACTTTTACACGTAAAACAGTCGCAACCTTATTCAGAAACGTTTCTTGGAGTGACTACCGCTGTACCAATGAGTGACTACCAAAAAAAGTACCAATGTTAAAAGATTGTTAATAGCTCTTTAGTACAGAGGTAGTAACTTGGAAAAACCTCTGTGAATGCGGCTGTCGGTGTCTGAAATTAAAAAACAGTGCACAGAACATGGATGCGCATTGGGTTCGACGAATATCAAAAACATAATCGGTATAAAAATCAAGAGTTACCAGCGATTCAATCACGAAGGGGACTAGGAAGCGAGCGTGCACTGCAGTGACGCCGCCTTGTCTCATAAGTTGTGTTGAATGGTATTCCAGGAAAATCCCCTCCGCAACGTGTGATGGAAATACGACTCCACGTGGCACAGACAACTGTGAACGGCAACCTGTGTGAGTAGTTGAACCTCCGGAAGTCGTGGACACCGACCCTATCGGCGTAGTAGTGCGACCTATCGGTGTGAGAGAAATACCAACAGCAGGCGTCTCTACGAACGCCATTTATACGGGAAAAAGTTGAAGTATGTGGCCACACTAGATGAAGCATAGGTGTATTTATCAGACTGTGACAAAATTCGAGCCATCACTTGCACATCACGCGATGTAAAATCTCGTCCCATGTTCATCCGTCATTCTCGGAAGCAACTTTCTTGGAGGAATTCATCGTTGTTCCGGGATACTGCTATCAAGACAAGTTAACTAATCGTCAGGTCCCTAAAAACTGTAAAATCAACCCCGCCTTCTTTCAGCAGCATATCCTGACCCCAGTTTATATAGACGACCTACCTCGTTTGTATGGAAATACCATTAATCAAGCATCTCTGCATATGGACAATACTTCATTCCATACGTCTCATTCTAGCCGTAACTTTCTTCAACAGATGGCGCAAGACCCGGCATTCAGGCTATTCCATTTCACGATATACCGGTGAAGTCACCAGATCAAGTCGTATGGATTTATGCGGATTTAGCCTACTGAAAAGTGCACTTCCATCTCGTCGTGTCACGATATTCCGGGACCTGCGGAAAGCCTGTAAGGACGGGTAGTAGAGGATTCCACTTCCTGTATTTCGTCGTAGGCTCCTACAATGGAATTTACTGTGCAGGGCTCTTGCCAAGACACATGGTAATCACATTAAGGCCAGCTGATGGTGGTTCCGTGGATTTTCGTAAGATACGTGCTGGTTCAAAATTGGACGCGTACGCAGATCCACCTTCTTTATTTGCCATAAATTTGCAGGCACACCGCTCCACCTTGTAAAGCTGCAACACCTGGTCATTCAATATCGAAGTCAACAAAACGTTTTCTCACATGTATCTTGTCGCTGTATACGTCACATTTTACAATATCTCATGCTAATGTTCGTTCAAATCTAAAAAAGACAGACGAAATTAGCTTGCTTCTTTACAAGTAACAACATGAAATTTTTCTAATTGCAGACTTTGGTTAGATGATTCCATCACCTTAGCTGAAGTCGATGTAGCTGGCTACAGTGTGGTCGGTGAGGACCATAGTGAGGACCAACAACTAAAGCGAGGCGGGGGTATTGCCATGTATTATCGCACTCATTTAGATATCAAAATATTTAACCCGGCGCTAGCATTAGCTGAGAATCATATTAAGTATCTCAATATTATTGTTAAAATTAACACCAAGCGAATAGGAATAATTGGATCGTACAAACCTCCCAGTACACCGTAACATTTGTGAAGTTAACCTCCCACTCAAACCGAATTAAGCTTTAACTTTTCCAAATCACTAGGGAGTTCTTAGGGAGCAATAGCGAGTACATTATTTTCGTTAGGAAGTAAATGATAACTTGGTGACGGCACCAGCAAATATGGAGGATGTGTGAAGTTAGCCCCTAATCTATAAAATTGACTCTATAAGAATTTTAATTTAAGATTTCTCCGTTTGTAGGCATCACTTACAGTAAGCGATCCATGTATTCCTAGTGTGTGTGGACGTGTTGTGAGTATAAGTTGACGCTACCAAGTAGGGAAAGAAAAGATTACGCACTACTCAAGGAAAATTCACTAAAATTCTATTTTGTATGAAAACGTTTCAAAACTTATACAATATATTCTTTAGTATCTTATACACAATGCTTTGATATGGCATTGTATGGTTAATGATAATGATTTTCTAAAAACCTTAATTGGCGCAAACTCTGCTATTAGGGTAATTAAGATTACGCACATGGGTAGGAGAGACTGCACATGAGAATAAGATAACATTCGATAGTACGAACCAAATAGAAACTACTTGTTGTGATCCAAAATATTATAAACTCTTTTATTATAAACAGTTATTAGCTAAGCAGTCTGAATATTCCTATTACATGTTATATTTCTTACTCTTGCTAGTGTAAGAAGTAGAAGAACTGAAAGTACGTCTAGCATACGCAGAAGGAAGAATAATGGAATTGGAAAAGAACCAAGAAAAACTAGAAAGAGAAAACGCAAGACTTAGGGAATGCGAAATTAAGCTGGGGCAATGGCAAACGAAAGTAGAAGAACGGGATCATGATATCGATAAATTGGAAAGAACTATCGACGAATTAAAACAGGAAGCAATAACTGGTAGCTTCAGAGTCAACGAATTAGAAATAACCATCAGCCAGACAGAATCTAGAAGACAGGAGACAGAAGAAAAATTGCAGAGACAGGAAGAAGAAATACGAACATTGTACGCCGAAAATGGAAGGTTGAAGCAGGCAAAGGAACCAGCAAGGGAATCAGCGGTACCAGCAGTCAGCTTTGCAGACATGCTGAAGAAAGACACCAAGATACCGGAAAAAACCAGAATTATAGAGACAAACAAAAGAAAAACGAAACCAACTATCTTAATAAGACCCAAGCAAGGTGAAACACTAAAAGACACAAGGATGAGGATCACCAGAACGATACAAAGAAATGATCACATAAACTTCCAGATGATCCAGACTAAGACTGCACTGATTTTGCAGATGGCATCGACCCAGGATGAGGAAAAGCTACTGAACCACCCAAACATGAAAAATAACTTCGATATGTCCAACAGAAGTGAGAAGAAAAACCCTCTGATGATCATATATGGTATTCCCACCGAGATGAAGGAGGCAGAGGTCATAGAGGAATTGCTGGTGAGGAACCTTCAGAGTATTACAGATGAGCAGAGGCAACTCATTAAACCTAGGTTCAAAACAGGACCAAGGAATCAGGATCGATACCATCTAGTATTTGAAGTACCAAGACAAGTAAGGCAGATTTTGTTGCAGAATCCCAAAGTATATATTGGATACGAAGTCACTAACGTTAAAGACTATCTCGTTGTCACGACTTGCCTGAAATGTTTTGACTATGGTCATATAGCAAACTATTGCAAAAATGATCCCAGATGTGGAACATGCGGAGAAAAAGGACACAAGAAAAGTGAATGTAGGGACAAAGAAAAGAAAGTATGTCTACCATGCTATCAAAGGGGTAAAAAGTGCGGGGGGAAACAAGAAGACTGCCCTCAATATAAATTAAGCCTCCAAAGAACCATAGATAAGTTCGATTATGGCCCATAACTATGATCGAGCCGAAGTCCCGGACACTAAACCTAAAAAGAAACTCCCCCCGTGCAGACAAAAAAGAAGTCTGGAAAGATTATTAGAGTATAACAAAAGTAAAAAAATAGAATTCATAAATAATTGGCTATCAAATGGCTACACAAAATCAACAGAAAATTACCTCTCAATAAAGTCAGGTCATATTAACTTTGAAGAAAGTAACCAAATCGTCATACACTACATAAATCCTGAACTGCAGACCTTTCCTAGGGGTTTTGCGCAAATGATAGCCTTGTCGCATGACAGATTTGAGTTGGAGGAGATGGATCA